>JAHMML010000060.1:919503-1092352 GCA_020341155.1 Eciton burchellii
GGCATTATCGAAAGGTCAGGATGGCCGATCGGTCCAAGGCGGTGCGTTCAGATCGCAGTCCACTTTGTGAGCATGGGTTCGCTCGAATCCCGAAATTTCTGACGGATTTCTTTTCTTTTCAGAAATTTTTTTTACCGCATATACACATATATGTATATATATATATATATATATATATATGTATGTAAAACACATGACATATGTACATTCAGATGCGCGCGCGTACACAAATTTGTATCATTTTCTACTTTTGAAGTAAAAAAGTTTAAAGGAAAATGTACGTAAAATAATTAAAGTTGTTTAATGTCAGAAGTGGGATTCGAACCCACGCCCACAGAAGTGGACTGCGACCTGAACGCAGCGCCTTAGACCGCTCGGCCATCCTGACGTTACACAACTCTATTGCTTCAGACTTGGTTAGATGAAATTTTTGGGCCGTTGTATAATTGAATGATTTGGACAGAAAAATATTTTGATTTTTACTGATACGAAAAGAAATTTGTTTGATTGTAAGAAAGAGGAACTGGCGGAGTGTCTAAAAACAATATTACAAATTTATGTTTTACATTTGTATATACAATTGTTTATGTTAAATTAAGCTGAATGTCGATGATTTAGATTGCTATGATGATTGATACAATAATGATGAATACTTGCCGTTTCATTATCGTAACAACTAATTCTTAATGGTTGATTCTTAAAATCAACTTGAAATTGATTAATTTACGTGTAAATGGATTTAGAATTCTATAAATTTATAACAGAGTCGCGAATTTGAATCCGTGTTTTAATTTAGTTTTACATTGATGCTTATAGCAATGTAAATTGTTTATCCTCAGACATATTTCTGAAATCCAACTTTTTCCGAACAAATAATTAATAATCGCGGCCATAGTGCGCCATCTGTAGTGAGCCAGTATTTTCTCTGAATCTACACTTTTTCCTTTTCACTCATTCCTGATAAATGCTGATAAACATGTAAGCGGACTACGTCGTGTTGTTTATTACTGTAGGTGATAACGACAGATAATCAATCGGAGAAGAAAACGAATCGCGCGATTTCTTTTGATTGTTTCCTTCTGAATGCTAAAAGCCGTTGAATAAAATCCAGTCTCTTGGTGAGAAATCCAGTTGAGAGTATCAATCTCGTCGAATATATCTCGTTTATATCTTTTTAATTTAATTTCTTTAACAGAAAATTTCTTAAGCTGGAGAAATGGCAGCGTAGAGAATTGAATTCGGCAATGCAAGTGCGCGCTGGTTTTAATGAACTCTTTCGCTTGCCACTCTATTTCCTACCCTTAAACCGCTGCTTTAATCAGCCTCTCAAGCTGCACTTCTTCCTTTTTCCGCCACCCCTCTTTTGTGTATATACGCGTTCCTAACGATCGATATCCATAGTCATCTGAAACAATTTATTCTACATCTTATATTTTGTTTATTTTACGTATAAAGTTTTCATATATTACGTAATCCGTAATGGAATCAATTTTTTTTAGGAAATTTTCTATTATTTCTTATCATATTTACATTTACATTTACGTCTATTTGGGTCTCTTACTTCTTCGTTACTCTTACTGTGGATTTCATTCTTCTGCCTCTATTTTGAGCGCCACTATTACCTGAGCAGGTTAGCGATGTGGACGTAGAAGAGTGAGAAAGAGAGGGAAGGGGAGGGTGGTGACGAGGGCAGGCCAGTCCGCTTAGTGTGACGAGAATAGAGGTATGTTATTGATTATGGAAAAATACCCCAGGCTCAGAGTGGCTCGAAAAGCGAGGGGGAGGGGGAGACAGAGAGTGGCTCACAAGTGTGGTCGACACCCCCTCGTCTTCTTCCGCTTTCTACTGGCTGTCATGGCTAGTCTACATCCGTTAGTCTTTCTTTGTCATATTATTCGCTTCCATTCTCTTTCTTCACTCGCTTGCCTTGCAACCAATCTTTCCGTTGAATAGTGAGGTATCATAATAACGTCCTTGCATCTTTATTTCTTATTGATCAGCCATTGTTCGCTGATTTTACATCAGAAGGAGCGTTTCCGAAATTTGGAAAGCGAAATTTGTTACCTCTCAAATTACAAACGAGAATTTCATTTTTCTGTTACAGATGAAGTGGATGTGATTGGTTACACAAGTAATCAATCGGACTCTGATGACCATAGTAGCGTACAGAGTAGTAGCGACAGTGGTGTCGCAATGTCCACCTCCAGGCTGACTCTTTCTGAGATGATGGATAATCTTTAGGTACGAACGCGGATTAATATATTAATTCCGAGGAAAACCAACCAGGATTTTGCATAGATAAGAAGATAATATTAATTCAGACGGATGTATCGCATTCGTTTCGAGAGAACCGTATCTGACAACATGTAAAAACCTTTATGCTAAATATACGAAGAAATTTTTGTGTAGGATATAAATCGCGACGGGAATAAAAGGGAAAGAGACAGAAATGAATGATAATGCTTGAGAGACGGAAGAAAAAAGAAGAGTGAGGGTAGTGGAAGTGTAGAAGTTGGAAAAATAAATTCTTACGTTGCTTCCTCTGTGTTGTTTGCAGACAAAGAGATGGTGCGATGACGGCAAAAGAAGAAGAAGCGATTGAGGAAGAAAAATAGAAGAACAGGGGGTGGGGGAGGGGGAAAAGATGAAGTGAGAAAAAGATGTATCGGGGCGTACGAAAATTAACGGCGTATGAGATATCGATTTATACACACATAAACATCATACATACACAAAGTACACATTTAAATCCGTATTTGTGCAATTTCGTCCTTTTAAAATGGCCTGGGAAAAACGATAGAAAGGAAGAGGGGTCTCTTTGAGGGATTCCGCAAAGGCTTTCAAAGAACAAAGGAGATTTCGAATATCGCGGAAATCGAGAGGGACGAAAATTTGAGGGAAACTCAGAGAACATCAGTTACGATATGAAGGAGTAAATAATAGAACAGACGGAATCATCTTTGATACCATTTTAGTTACATAGCGCACAATATAAAGAATCTAATACTTTCGATGAAAAAGAAACAGGAGGAAGAAGAGCAATTGATTTGACGAAAAGACATTTATCAAGGAATTTAAGATAGAGAACAGATGTAAAGAAGAAACTATTATGAAAAAAGAAGACGGAATAGGCCACTCTACAAAAATATGAACTCTACGAAAGGTTTATACTAGAAGTGAAAAAAATGAAGAATAAATTGATTTCGAATACGAAAGAAGAAAGAATGCTGAATGGAAGAATATGCTTGAGGCATAAATATCATGGCGAATTTGACTCCGCATTCTAAATAGGATAACTACTACAAATAAATGTCTAATCGCAGAGAAAATAATTAGAATTTGAAAATCGACGATTGCACATTTTCCGAGATAAAATAGCATTATATATATTATGCATTGAAAAGAAGAAAAAAGAAAAGGTTAATCTAAAAACAGAGAAAAGAACCAGAAGAACAGAAGATGCAAACCCATATAAAGAATGGAAGAAACAAAGACAATCTAACGAGAAAGGAAATCATCATTATTAGGAAGACTAATCGTAAAAAGGAACATAAGCATGAGAAATAAGAAAAAAGCGAAGATAGTCGAACGGAGGTAGGAAGAGAAAGAGGAAAGCGATGAAAGCCACTGAAAAGATGCGAAGAACAATGGAGGTTGTAAATTATGCTGACGAAAATTGCAGCAGCATTGTACATAGTTTTAAGAACGAACAGATATATCGAGAGAACATAGATTGCGAGAACGGGATTGAGAGAGAGGATATGTGTGCATGAGAGAGAGAAAGGGAGAAAGAATGAGAGAAAGAAAAAAATTAAGTGATAAATGGTAAAGCTATATAAGAATGTTAAAAGGTGTGGGAAAGTTTTTCATTTTATTACAGGTTTGGTTTAAAATTGTCGCAGAAACGCGTAAAGTAAGATGTTGATCAGTCATTTTGCTACTTCATTATTACTGAACAGCACGCTTTAGATTTGCATTAAAATGAAAAATTAATTTAAAATCTATTTTGAAAAATGTATTTAGAAATTAACAGATTTGCTTTAAACAGTGCGGATTGATTCTCAAATAATTCTCCAACTTTTCACTTAGTTTGGTAATATAAAATAAAGTAAACAAAATTTTAAAATAATATAAACGGAAATGTATTATAAATTTATCTAATTAATAAAAACTAATTAATTAAAATTACAAAATTAAATAAAATTAATTTATTTCATATAAAATTTTTAGAAAAGTGAGTTTTTATCATATTTATAGATTAGTATTTTATAAAACTATACACACATACACATACACATATATATATAAAATTTATGTATAAAATTTATTTTATATATATATATATGTAAGTTTTATTAGTACTAATCTATAAATATAATTTAGAAATTTATTAACATAATTGAAAAATTTGATAGTATTTCATATTATGGAACAATCTGCCTAATTTAAGACATAAATTATTTATTAAAAATAATTTATAATATATATTGAATAAGAAATAATAAATTTATTCTACACATTTATCCGTTAAAATATTTTTTTAGTTCGAAATTCAAAAATTTATATGCGATATTTGGAATTAACTATAAAAAAGAAAAAATATATATATATATATATATATATATATATATATATTTGTTGAGTTTATAAAATGCAAAATTATTTTTATAGTACAAAATTATGTACAAAAATTGGAATTAATTAAAAAAATATTGCAAAAATTATTTACTAAAATATAAAGTTATTTCTGAAATTAAGCCGCGGATTTTTTCCATAAAATGACATTAAAATGAGAAATTATTAAACATACTTGACAAATAAACAAAATTTGCTAAATACAACATATAAAAGTAAATGGATATATTCAGAAATCATTTAAGGCGATGGAGAATGAAAAGGAGAATATTTAACGATTGCAGAGGAAGATAGAACAAAATGAAACAAAATAAATGGCTGCTTTCTTCGTGAGTAGTAATAAATTGCGATTAATTAAGAAATTTAACGCAGATTTATAGAACTCACAGACAAGTGAATGAATATAGATACACGTATATACATATACATATAAATATACATATATGTATATGCATATGCATATGTATATGTATGATGTATGTATGTATGTACGTATGTATGTGTGTATGTGTATGTATGTATGTATGTATGTACGTATGTATGTGTGTATGTGTATGTATGTATGTATGTATGTACGTATGTATGCATGTATTAAGGCATTATTATTCTGTAATTAAATAAGTAAAACAAAGTATAAAACAAAAAGATAAACTGATAACTATACTTACTATGGTGTAAGTAACGTCTTATTATACACATAGCACATGCGTATATACGCATATGTGTATTGTATGTATATATGCATGCATGCATATGTGTGTGTGTGTGTGTGTGTGTGTGTGTGTGTGTGTGTGTGTGTGTGTGTGTRTGTGTGTGTATGTATGTATGTATGTATACACATATATAGAAAAAGAGAAAGGGTGTCTCTTATTTATAGATGTACAATTAAACAATGTCCGTTTCACACTGAAATAGAACTTTATTAATTTGCTTTTTGTGAAGTTTGTTCGTGACGAATTTTTTAAAATTTATCCATGTTCTTGAGAGGAAAAAAAAATATTTCAAAGAAAATTTTTACTTCATCTTCCGTTTTATATTACCAATTAAAAATAATAATCTGAAAAAGAAAAAATACCACGTTGCGATAAATTATAAAACTTGATAAAAAATTCTATAGAAAATTGTAAATCGTATGAAATAATATATTAAAAGCAAAAGTTCTATGAATTATCTATGTTTGGGAAATAAAACTGCTTTATGTCAAATAATTAATTAATCGAATAATTTTAATTCAATCTTATTGTGAAAGTCAATCGATTTATTGAATTTAATTATTTGAATTGAAAATAATTGAAAAATATAATTGTGGAAAAGATTAAAAATAGAGTAGAAAGTATGTATATTATTAATAAATTTAAAGAGGGGAGAAATAGCCTTAAAATTTCAAGAAATTTTTCTCTCTTCTGTTATTATTATAAGAACGATAGGGTAGTGAAAAAGAACGCAGTTAATCGACGAAAAAAAAATTTTAAGAAATAAGAGACACTCTGATATATACGTTCGAAGAGTACAAATTCCTCGAATCCCTCGTAAGATGTTCTCGGGCCTGTTACCATCTTCTTATATGATGTGTTTCTTTTTTACGAAGAATGGTCTTCAGTTCTTTTCAGATCATTTGCGAATGATCTACAAAGCCTAGATCGGGAATCGAAATCGCCAACTTATATTTCGATGCCGTAGAGACGATTTGATTTTAACGTGTAACAACATTGCATAATTTATACTTTAGTTTGGCAAAGTAATATTTTCTTATGTTACGAAACAGGGTTTTCTCAACATTTGAAAGATTGAAAATCCTCAAATGTTATTTCAACATAAATATCATATGCGCGTGGCATATTATGACGGAAAGGATGATTCATAAAAATTACAGCGCTTTCAATTTCTAAAAAGGTGTCGAAAAACGGTTTTCGGTGAAGAACAAGGGAAAGGATGAGAAACTTTTTTTAGCGCGTTTGTAGAGTCTGATTTGGACAGTATATAGCATGAATAGACTGACTACCAAATATAATGGATGATCTCCGAAGACCGACATTAATTTATAGGTAAACAATGGACTAATAAGCGCTTTTGATGAGCATATTTCGGCAAATGTTTTCTCACAGAATATCAACTATCGGTTAACCCTTTAACTTTCTCTCGTGGCAGTGTAGTGGAGTACAACGTCTTAATTTTAACTTATCAAACAAAATTCTTTTGTAATTAACGACAATAAAAGTCGCAAGTAAGAGATATTTTTAATTATTAAAGCAAAATTTGTTTAATAAGATATTTTCATAAATTTTGTGCTTTATTACAAAATGTATGATAGATCGATATTACCAGGTCTTATATATACGAATGTTTCGATTTTATATATATATTATAGCAATTTCAACTTTTCTTTTGCTTGATTATCTTTATACATATGCGTTTCGATACTTTCTTGTTCCTGCGTAATATCTATATTTAAATATAAAAATATGTGCAAATTGAATCGTATGAATCAATCGTAAGAAAGTATCAGATACATATATCCTTTTTAAAAAAGTAATATTAAATAAATAATAATATATATCGAGAATAATTTTTAGGATAAAGTTAAGATATGTAATAAAATTATTTTGGTATTTTAAATTATTTTAAATATGGTATATTTTGGACTTCATCATTGTCAATTTATTTGATTGCAAAGGACTGAAAAAACAAATTATTATAAAATAAATGAGTATTATAAAAAATTTATTTTTTTAATTTATATTATACTTTTTGTGTTCTTCTCGAGAATATAATTCAATACGATACTATTATAACCTTGTTTCTTCACAATGATTCATAACATAAATCATTTATTATTTATGTTTGATTAATAAAATGCATTTTGTGTAATTGCATTCATCATTTGATATTTTCTAAATTCTTTTGTTGTTTTATCTCGTTTAATAAATATTTATTCTGAATTTATTTATTATTTCTAAATTATTGATACAGTATTATATCATTGATAATAAAATTACTCGCTAAAAGAAATTAGATTTTAGTGAAATTTAGTGTTAAATATTGAGAAAATTTTGATGACAGGTTGAGGTTCTAAAATTTTCTATATTATATTATTAATATATATTGAAGAATTAGGAGAGAGAAATTATTTTCAATCGTATAAAAAAAAATTTCTTGAATTCTTCTAAATTAAAAAATTTTTTAATAAAATTTACGATCATGTAAATAATTTAATTTTATCATTTATTATTTTTCAATATTTTCTATGGCACAGTATTATGTAATAAATAAAAATTCTAAAATTCAATAATATTTATATACGTATATAAGTAAAAGAGATTTGGAATTTTACATGATAAGTTTCTATGAAAAGTAGTTATGTACTGAATCTTAATTCCAAACTTTGATAAATTAAGATCTTAATATTAATAAATTAAATCATAAAGCTGGGTTTTAGATGTAAAATTCTGAAAAGACTTAATTTGTTATGTTAATATTTTTAACATTAACTTGAGCTTTAAAGCTGTTGATGTAAGTTAAAGGGTTAACTGTTAATTATTTAGCGGTTGAATAGGAAGTTAATAACCGAAAGACAGGAGACACACAAATACATATATGCACACACAAATGAAGCAGCAGCCAACGGAAGAAAGACAGGTGTCGGAGAGTTTTTACTGTAAAATTATGAATGTTAATTTATGAGATCTAAAAGATAAGATCAAATCCCGCCGGAAAAGTGACCAAGCCTAGCGAATTATTTTTTGCGAGGCACGCTACGATTTTTAATATTGAATTGAACATCGATTGTTGTATCAACAATCGTCTATATTTAAATCGCAATCATATTGGTTGTAAGTTTATCGTAGCGAATGTATCACAATTACAAGTGGCGGGCTTTGGTCGCCATAATGCATATAATCCTGCATTTGTCTTTCGATAAGCTTTTTTAAAATTACATAATATATTTTTGTAGTTTTTATGATATAAAATTAACTGTATCAAATATTGTAAAGTATTATCGTGTTATATCTGTTTTATCTTCATTTATGTTACATTTTATTTTTATTTTACCATATTATCTGAGAATATTTCGCTTTATTCGAGTATTTGAGTATTGTAAATTTAGATATATTCAAATAAAAAGAAGATACTTGTAAAATAAAAATTAAATTGTCATTATATTGTATTAATATTTAAAATTATTCTTATTATTGCAACGTAAAAGAAGATATCTCAAATTTGACAATTTAAGATATATATACACATATATACATACATACATACATACATACATACATATATGTATGTATATGAAAGCAAGAAATAACGTTGGCTGTCGTTTATTTTATCATCGATTATCAATTATCAAACACGAGGCTATTCGAAGTAGAAGTGAAGTCGTTGATCTTCGTACGTCAGCAAATCTAGTGTCCAGAATTTATCAATGGTCGGACAATTCGAACAGTTCACACTTCGCTTAAATGATTCTGAGCCATTTGAAATCTGAAAGTATGTTCAAACAATTCAAGCCTGTATTTACTCAAGTGTAAGTCACTAACGTCGTGAGAAAGAAATAAACGAAACAGTTCGATCATTGGTACTGTGTTTCGACCTGTGTTTCGAAATTTCAAACTGTCCAGAGTTCAAGTGTTCTTACTTTGAACAATTCGAATAGTTCGATCGTACGATTCATTGAAGTTTTCTGAACTCTAGAGAAGTCCTTGGAAGAAATGATAGAAATTCATGCAGGACAAACAAAGGGAATCATTAAGAACCAACAAGAAATTAGCAATTACAATGAAACCAAAAAAAAGGGAAAATAATAAATAAGTGCAAAAGTAAATGAAACCTCTGCGTAGAGATATAAACGAGCAAACGTAATTAATAAAAATTATAAATTATTCTTAAGAATTCTTTTTTTTTATTTCCACGATATATCGATTACCAATAGAAAAAGACTTATTGTAAACGAAAAGATTCTATTGGTCTTTTTTAAATTAAATTATTAAACTCTTTAACACTTATATTATATTGTACATTAAAATTCCTGAAATCATATGCTATAAATAAATCACAGATAAATTATTTTCCGAATTATATAATTTTAATAACAAGGTTACCTATATCTCTTTAAATATTTAATTCAATATTTAATTCCCAAACATATATTTCCAAAAAATATACTTTGAAATATAATTTTCGAACATACTTAATTATTTCATATTTTATTGTTTCAATAGGATTATTTCTGAGACTTATGTATATTAAAAGCAAATATGATTTTATTACAATTTTTATATTGTGGTTATAGTAACTAAAAGATGAAATAAAAAAATTTATTGCTGCGTTATTTTTCCTAAATTAAGAGAAATATCGCGAGAAAGATTTAATAAATAAATTAGCATGTATTTTTCTGTAATATATTAATCTAAGGTCGTTATAAATAATTTAAAAATTGCGTGAATTGAGGCATTAAAGCATTAAGAAATTCAAGACAATTAATTACTTTTCTTTAAATTTTCGCTGAAAAAATTTAATATTATATTAAAGACAAGATGCACAAAAAAGAGATTGTTCCGGATTTATAATCGTGATGCGAGAGTAAAAATGAGCTGTGACAAAACGAATAATGAAAATAAGAATTAAAATTAATTGAAAATTATATAAGGTGATAAATGAAAAATCCAATTGATTCGATCAACGACTATTGTTTATTAATATTAACTTAATTAAGCACTTAATTAAGTGTATGTTATGCAAAGATTTTGATGAAATATTGATATAAAAGTATTTATCTCTATCAATGCCTCAAGGTCTCCATGTCACGTAATTGAAAACAAATGATGATTAATAATTAATTAATAATTGGCTTTAATTTGACGTAATCTTTAAGAATTTTATTTAACGATTGGGGAATTAATTTCGCTTAGTATAAAAATTAATTACTCCTTATATAGAACCGAGGAGATCCTCGAATTTATTAATACAAGTTCTTTTATCTAACGCTTGCTCGAGATAAGGAAAGGCAGAGGAAAATGAAGATAAATATACAGATAGTAATGAAAACAAAAATGGGTGTTATTTTTAGATGTGTATTAGATTATCAGAAAAACTAAAGAATGAAAAAAAGATGCTTAAACAAAAAAAAAGGAATAAAAAAATCTACTATTAATACTACTACTACTATTACTATTACTATAACTATTACTACTATCGCTGCTATTACTACAACTACTACTACACTATTACTACAGTACTCGTAATAAGGATTTAAAGGACGTAGATAAAACTTAGTTGACGCGATTTTTAGAGAAGGATTAAATTTGAATTTAATTTTCGATTAATGAAGTAAGGCCTTAATTTTATCTCGATAATTTTATTTGTATTATGTTCCGATTAATACAACTTAGAGTTAAATTTGAATTTAATTCCGAAGCACAAATTAAATCCGAATTAAATTCTTATATATGATTTTTGTATTGTTTATTGTGTTTATGACCAACAAAGGAATTTCTTAATAAGCATGCCAATAAATGCATGGATTAGATTTTGATGAATCCAAAGACGAATATTGAGTTTCGATTTAGCATTATGAGATGAATTTAATTCGAATTTAATCTTAATTAATACGAACGCAAATTAAACTTTTCTTTGATAACTTGCAATTGAAACAAATTTAATTTCGATGGATTTCCTTTGGAATATATGTGTCACTCTTAAGGATATCTTTTTCACTATTCAAACTTTTGTCGTTTTCATGATTTAGATGTTTACCGTTTAAGAGGAAGCGTAGTCAAAAAACGAACAATACAACAGATTTTTCATGAGTGTTTGTCGTCGCATCTCAAAGATCGTCTTCTTATAAGACGTTCTCTTTTTTAGCAATTTTTAAATAAAAACGATTGTGTCCGCGTTTACAAATATTTGCAAGATTTTGTCGTAACAATCGTGTCTCAATATTTTTGAGCGCGATTGGAAGAGAAAGAGAGAGAAAGAGTAAAGAGAAAAATATGGACATAGCGTGGCGATACTTCTTCAGATGAAAAGTGCGGTCCTTTTCTCAGTCGTTGTTGAGCTACGCGAGTCTTTGCGCGAAAGATGACATTTTTCACTCAATCTCTCGTTCTCTTTGCATATTGTGTACAGAACGAGATAACGAGAAGACGATCTTCGAGCATCGATGTAAGATAAAGAAAGAAATGACATAACGCGAAGGTAATGATAATCAAGAAAAGACACAACAGCAGAAAATGATAATAATCATGGACAATGTGCTCGTCAAACGACGAATTTAATATTGTAGATCGTTGCGAAGTCCTATCGATTTTTGCGTAACAGCTTCCGATTGCTGAAATTGAAAGGTCCTCAAACTGTGATGATGGAAGAATTCAAGGATCTCTAGAACGAGAAAGAGAGTATTAAAGGCAAAGATAAAAAGAGATTTGTCATATTCGCGGATAGCGATGATTGCTTTCTTTGCAAAATTTGCAAGTTTTGTCCAAGATTCGATATACCTTTGTCGTGGATAGAGAAATCTGAGAGTCTTGGCATCTAGAAATTTAAGACTTGTGGATCCGAAGGTCCGTGTAATGCGATAATTGGATAGATAGATTTTTAAGGATCCAGATAATTCGGAAAGATTCCCATGAATCAAACGATTCTCAAGGATCCAAATGTCGCATATGTAAGATAAAACATTGTAGGACAAAGATGTCAGTAAGCTAAGAGCCCAGAGATCCTAATATTAACCCAATGAGTAAAGAGATGAGAGAGATTCTTCATGATCCAGATGCTGGATTTGGAATAGCAAAATAACAGCGTTTCAGGACTGAAAGACTGCAAAGCCTTTATGCGCAAAGGATGGCGAACATAACGAATACGATCGGAATAACAGCGAATAGTCGCCATCGGAAGAGATAACTTTGATAAACAAACTAGAAAAACAGAAGAAAAAGAAGAAAAGCCGATAAATAGAAGAGACGAATTGTAATAAGCGGAACAGAATAACTGTGATTTGGGCTAACTGTATACTCGTTTTATTTCTTTTACTTTCGGTCATCCTCGTTTGCTTTATGATAGCTTAACATGTTGAATGATTATCTTTTTCCTTTATAAATTTTTTGCTAGTGAAAATATTAGATTCCTCGGTTTCTTTCAACAGCAATGGCAGAAATGAATTTCTTAAATTTCTTAATATAAGCAGCAAAGTAAACAAGACTTATCCTTTTATTTCTTATGTTATTGAATATAGAAAAAAATATATAAAAAATAGCAACCAATTACAAATGTATTATAAATATATTTGGAACAATAATATATACGTATATTCGCCATTAATGCTTCCGAAATGCCTGATTTAAAAGTGAACGATGACACATCGTTCCTTTCCTTTTTTCTTTTCTTTTTTAAGTTTAATTATAATATTATCTTCGTTAAAATATGCGTGCGAAAAAACGAAATTTTCTGATATTCGATGTACGGATAGCCCATTTCATCTTATATGTGAAACAGTCTGAATTTGATAAAAGAATGATCGAGAACGAAAAAGAGAAAATGTGTGCGTGTGTGTAAAAGATAGAGAGAGAGAGAGAGAGAGAGAGAGAGAGAGAGAGAGAGAGAGAGAGAGAGAGAGAGAGAGAGAGAGAGAGAGAGAGAGGAGTGAAAAAGTATAATATAATATTTAAATATGAATGCTTGAATGTACGATTTTTTAGGTATTGAGATATGTCTGAAATCGAAAGAAAGATTGAAAAATAAAAAACGAGAGAGGAAAGAGAGAGAGAGAGAGAGAGAGAGAGAGAGAGAGAGAGAGAGAGAGAGAGAATATATATGCAATTTGAATTTTATGAAAAGCGAAAAAGTTAAATGGAGAAATATATAAAAGTAACAATACAGACATGGATGGTCACAATAATAGAATGAAGTTAGAATGAAATAAATATCGAGAATGATGTAAAATGTTTGCATTCTTGAAATCGTTTTAAAGTCGTATAGCATCTGAAGAAAGAGAAAAAAGATAATGTGAAATAAAATGTACAAGTAATATGTTTTATGTAATATGTTTATGTTAAGATAGAATGCTCAAACATCTTGCATCATATATTATATAGTTGATCGTATATAAATTTTGCGCGATGATTCCGAAATGAGAAATGCTCCGGGTTGATGTAGAGGATATTGGAAAGCATCTTTGTCAATTCGTCGATATTGTCGCGATATTCGATGATCGTTAATGATTAATGTTTAAGTACAGACGGATATATGAGAGGAACACCGATTTTTGCGATTTATTACGGTTACAATCCTGATTGGTGATTGATTGTCGTTGAGCGTGGCATGATGATGTTGAAGCAGACGAGTAAGAAAGAAGGCAACCATCACTTATTATATATTATTGTACATATTTACCTGTAATTGCTATTCGTATCACAGAGGTTTCTGTTCTCTCGATTATTTCTTCGATGATTCAACGGAAAGAACAAAAAAAAAAAAAGAAAAGAAAAACAAAAAAAGATGTGAATAAAAGTAGATTTGTGTATTACTAAACCAATCCCTCTTGTCGACTTTGTAGAATAAGATCACCACCGGATAACAGATAGCGCAGAAGGATCATTCTCCGAAGATGGAAAGGAAATTCAACTGGATTATTGGCTCATAGCAGACAAAATGTCCAAGTCTAAAAATTAAATTCTAGTGAGCATCTCTTTATAATTAATTGTTTTCTCCTAATATCGATTCATCTCAGTTGTTTAGATTGAATTTGGACGGAATGGTGAAGCTATTTTACACATGAACGTATATATAAAGTTATAATCCCATAGTTGTTACTTTCAACAGTTATTTTCTAGATTATAACGTAATTTTATGGAAAGCGGGAAATTCATGTAAAAATGCAATTTCGTCGAGAGCGATTTCTTTATTATCCATTTTAAATATATATTTATTATCAGTATAGACATTCATATAGGAATACGGTAAACTGGTAGCCAAATATCAATGCTAGATGAAAATGGCAATATTAAAACGAAATTAGAAACAAAAAATAAGAAAATAGCATTTTGCGTACGAGTATAACGTCGGTTACATTAACATCAGTTCGATATTAAATCCAAATGATTAATGTAACACTAATATCAGATTTTGCGTGCTGGTTCGAACAACAGCAACGACAACACGGCGCGATTATTGCATTTTTCAATCCTCACGTTTGCTTCCTCCACCTCTCATTGAGTTTAACCTTGCCTTTCCTCCCCGCCCTTAATAAGCGATTGACGCTAGATGGCGCATCAAGTCAGGAGAAGTAACTATTGGTCGATGCGATGCTAGAGATAACGTGGCGGCAATCGGCGTACGGCGCGCTCATCGTGGACGTGTTCAGTAAGTTCGCGTCTGTATCGTGGTGTTATCGTGTCACGGGTCGATTCCTTGCTGGTAGAGGTGCGGTCGTTCGTCGATGCAGCAACGACTGGCAAGTGCGCAAAATGGCGCCCACGCCTGTGATTTTGATATCGTGTGGAAGCTACAATCCGCCAACGAATATGCATTTACGAATGTTCGGTATGTACTTGCTGAATTCGCTGTGACCTCATCCGCACGCTGTCATTCCCGTCATGTCTCGAGTTCTGTCACGTCCGTTCCGTGTCAGTTTCAGTGTCACCTCTCAGTGTGACGTCACGTCGCTATCACGCGTGCAGATTGTCATTGCAGATTGCGTTGACAGCACGCTCGTTTCGGTCAAAGTTTTATGCGTTTTTTTGTTTCTTTGCTTTTTTTTTTCCCCTGTTCTTTTCTCCCTTTCTTTCTTAATCGACCCTCATCCCTCCTTCTTTCTCACATGGCGCTCCCATGGAAGTGCTGTACTTCCTGTCTGCTGTAAATGTCTTGCAAATATTACGCAATAAATATTATTACGCAACGCGCGACTCAATACCTCTAATAAGGAGCCTCCAGCTCTGCAATATCAATGCGGCCAATGAAAAAAATATCTGTGTCAAACGTATCCACGCCTTGCAGAAATTGCCCGCGACCACCTGCATCGAATGGGAACGCACGTTGTCGTCGGTGGGGTGATATCTCCTGTACATGACACATACGCCAAGAAGGGACTGGCAAATTCAGTGCACAGATGCTCAATGCTGCGATTGGCGTTGCAGAACAGTGATTGGATCCGACTGAGCACGTGGGAAAGTAGGCAAAATGCATGGACTAGGACCCGCATATGTCTGCAACACCATCAGAATCTGCTCAATTCTATGTTGTCCAATGATATCGCGCACCATTTGCAAATCGAAGACACGGAGTGGATCCCGGAAAACATGAAAAATAATTCAGACAGTATGCCAATACAGATCAAACTTCTATGCGGTGCAGATCTTTTAGAGAGTTTCGGCGTTCCTGATCTTTGGAGTGAAGAAGATGTATGTTGTACACAGAAATCATTTCCATTTCTTGAAATATTTTTTTTTGTTCATTTAAAATAATGAAATTTTTTGTTTCCTAGTAAGATAGATATCTTATATAAATTTTGCGATTTGTATTTTATGTAACTGTTATTTTATCTTATTTATCAATTTATAGATGATGAATAATATGAAAAATAATATATAATAATTAATTAATCTCTATGTTACAGATGAATACAATCGTTGGTGAATATGGTCTTGTTGTTATTACTAGAGAAGGTTCTAATCCCAACAAATTTATCTACGATTCCGATATTCTTTCTAAACATATGGTAAATATAATAAAACTTTGTTAGTTATCCTTTTTAAGTTACCTTTACTTAGATTTTATTATACATTCTTTTTATTTTATTTTTATTAAAAAAGAATTGTTGGAAAAAGTATTGTCTCTTTAGTGCACAAGTGCACGTGCACTTGGCCAATATTTGAAATTGTTTGTCTGGAAAAGGAAGTCTCATATAGAAACTACTGCATATTTTCGATTTATTTTTTCATGTAAAATCATCTCCTTTTCATTTGTCATCCATTGATATCGATTTTTTAAAATAATTTTGGACATTGTTTTGATGAGAAAAGCTAAAAGCTGTTGCAAGTTTAACTTTCTTTCCTCTGTTTTTAGCATAATATTTGCATCGTGACTGAATGGATACCAAACGAAATAAGTTCAACAAAAATCAGGCGAGCTTTGAAGCGCTGCGAAAGTGTCAGGTATCTGCTGCAGGATTCCGTTATTGATTATATCTATAAGCATGAGATCTATGACGCGAGAACGCCGGACACCACAATGTGAGTCACAAATTTTTTGTCTATACCTTCATTTAGTAACGCTGGATTTACTTTGTTTAACTTGATATTCTTGTTGCTCTGGTTTGCTTTATCGATTCTCTCTTGTCCAAAAATATACTTTCAATCGCCTAGATTATATAAAATAACTTTTCAAGCATTAAGTTTAAAAATAATTGTCTATTATAATAAAATTATAAAAATTAATGAGAAAGATATTAAAGAAATTGTAAAAAGAAAGAATTATGATAGAATCAGTATGCGATTTGAATGCCGTATTGGACAATGGAAGATTAAGTTTTGAAGACAGTTAGGATGTGTTTGGAATCGCAGAGCTAGCTGCGCTTTAAGATCAAAAGCTTAATAAACGAGATTATATATAAATATTTAGTATTTAGGTTTCTATAATTCTTCCAATTGTGCTGAATTAGAACTTGACATAAAATGTAATTTCTTTTTCCCACTCCAACATGATAATCATATTGAATTGTGTAATATCGAATACAAACAGATTCATATTTTTAATTCTTAAATTATAATCCAATGTGATTATAATAAAAAGACAGGAGAGACAAAAAGAAGTGATATTAATGAAAAGAATAAATGTGATAGTCTTCATAATATTTCGATTAATAGTAAGTATCGTGTTACAGAAGTCTCTAATTTTGTACAGAAAATAATGTAGAACCGAAACAAAAATTAATTATACTGCAAATAACTTAATTTTTTATAAGAATAATGTCTGTTCATTCATGATCGTCAATCATGCTATAGAACAACACGATGTAATGCATAATATGAGCATATATCCAATTAAAAATTAGTTTCAAATGTAATCATGATGAATATAATGAAATGCTTAGAAGAAAACTAGTTAAACTAGTTAAACATGAAACTAAGCTCATATATTAAACTAAAAATCCTCTTGTTTTTTGATATTTGAAATTAATTTTTAACAGATAGCTGTATGTATAAAGAAACATTTTGTCTTCCTATATCGTGTTCTTTCTATATCAATAGATTTTGCGAATGTACAAAGGCGCGAAATACTTATAAATAACACATAATATAACACAATCACGTATAATATTGCCCAAATTTGACAGAATTTCTTTATAGAATATCTTTTAATCTAGTATCTTTTCCTGCCTGTCTTCTTCAAGATGTATATTACTTGTAAAATCACTGCATTCTATATACATGCACGTATATGTATATTTATTGTAATTAGTTTTAGCATATAGTATTTTGTAAAAATTTATGTTCGATTTGTTAATATCATAAGAGCATTTATGATATACATTCGATGATCAATAAATTTTATTATGTTATTTTCTGTTCTTTTTATTTAGATTAAGTTATGAGGATTATTAGGATTAAGTTTATTATAAAGTTATGTATTTTCATTATTTTTTCATTGACATTTAAATATTTTGTGCATTCTATTTTATTTATTTATTCCTCTTTTCTCCTTTATAACATTAAGTTTAGATTTAATTTTAATAACATAAGTGTTATTATTGAATTGAATTTGAACAATATTTCATTAATTGCGTGGGATCATAATAACTGTGCGTATTCTTGATAAACTGAAAAAAATCTTGAGTCAAAATTGTTAATATATAAACAAGATTAGCCGATTTTTTATTTTAAAGGAAGCTAAACTACAAAGCCATGTGCAATAATCACTCTCTATTGATTCGTTAAAAAATGTCACATACGTTTCAAGTTTTTCAATTTCAAAGTTTCGAATTTTTCTTTTCTTCAGTTTCATGTATTCTCTTACATATTCTATTTCTGTAAAAACTATCTGAAAATTATCGATGTTGGTATCATATGGGAATGTTGCGGAAGTTATAATGAATCCACGTAGTTCAGTATGTTATAATGTATGAAATAATGATGAAATGAAAATAATCTCTTATAAAGAATTATCGTATTTTTCACGCTGCCGTTGTCAATTGGATACTGAAGTAAGTTGGAATTACCATCGCCGAACGCGAATAATTACCTGCACATAGATCCCCGATACCTTACCGCGTTTCTAACGCCGTCGCCCAGCGATATAACCATGGATTCACCAAGCCCGATCGAGATAGCCGCGTCCATTGATGTGCGGGACGTGGTTGTGCTACGCAAGAACCTGCAGAATGCAGGTGGTGGTGATAATAGACTTGACGAAACTCGTGAACAACTCATTAATAATACAATCAGCTATAACGCCGACAATGGCAACGTCAAGCACGTAGCTAAAGTCGCGTATCCGGGTCAAGCAAAGCAGGTCATCGCCAACAAAATCGGCATCACGCGAATTGTAGAGGTAGGTCCGTTTGATGAATCGGTAACGAAATTTCGCTCCGATCCTTTATCGGAAGAGGATCGTAGGTCGATGGAAAATATAGCGAGGGATAAAATCAAGATTGAACAGAAGGAAGTTTCAGATCTAAGTTCCAAAACTATAACTTCTAATATAGATTTAGATTCGAACGTCGATCGTGAGATAATAGTGAAGATTTTACCTGATTTTTCAAATTCTAATGAATTAGCATTAAATGAAGATCATAGATTCGTGTTAGAAAGCAATGTGAAAGATAAAGAAACGTTAGATCTGAAATCCAAAACAAGAATTGCTAGTATCGATTTAGATTCGACTGAAACAATAGTGAAAATTCAATCTAGTCAATCAATTTCTAAAGAAATGTTGTCAACAGAGGATACTAAGACAGTAATAGAAAATATGATAAAGGATAAAACTGAACTTGAACAGAGAGAGATTTTGAGGTCTAAGACAAATATTGCAGATATAGACTTAGATTTGAACACTGATGGTAAGGTAGTAGTAAAGGTACAACCTGGTTCTTCTAATACTAGTGAGATGACAAAAGAAGCTCATAAATCAACAGTGAAAAGTGTAGCAATGAATGAAATCGAAATAAGGCAAAAAGAAATTTTAGATTTGAGATCTAAGACAAGAAGTGCTAATACAAACTTAGGTTTGACTGATGACGACGAGATGAAGCAAATTCAATCGAGTCAATCAAGTACTGAACTCCGACTAAGAGAATGCTGTTGGCCGATAAGAGAAAATATCGCAGATGACAAAACTGAAATTTGCGATAAAAACATTATTTCTACGAAAGAAATATTTGATACGGGATTATACTTAGATGATAGCAGTATAGTTGCTTCGAAGAAAATGATTGATAACGAAAGCACGAATCAATTTAATCTTAATAAAATTGAATCGGAAAAGAATTCTATGTTGATCACAAAAGAAAAAGATGACGCTAGTAGTAAAGAAATTAATGTTAAGAAAGAAATTGCTGATGTAAAACTAAGTTCCGTTGAGACTGATAATGTTGTAAAAGTTCAGCCTGCTCATTCTAGTCATAATATAATTGTAACAAAGGAAGATAATCATGGGTTGATGGCGAAAAAACTTACGGATGTTAAGATTACTTCCGAAGAAAGAAAAAATAGATGTAAGGAAGATTTAAAATTAAGTAACGCTGACAAAAATGACACAATATCAACTAAATTAGACTTGGAAAAGATCATGGAAAGTAATGTTAAAATAGACGATATGAAAATCAGTTTCAAGAAAGAAATAGCGGATTTTGAGTTGGACAAAGTTAGAGATCCAGGAACAACAACACTGAATATCTCTCCGATGTCATTGGATGGTCGATACGAGTATGGCCTATCCGATTCTAATACAGATCAAGAGGATTATCGGCTTAGCCAATACCGTTCAAACGAGGAAAGAGAAAAGGAAATATTTTTACGTCCCGCCGAATCAAGTTTGATGAAACATGCTGATGATGAATGTAAAGATTTAACTGATTCCATAGATGATAATAAAATTAGTGCCAAAAAGGATGACATTCAGTCAGATAATACTCAAGTATTGATTAATGCAACGATCCAGAGCTACGAAGGAGAAGCTGATTATCTTACGACCGAAGAGATTAATAATTGCGCAAAATCTGTTGAGGAAACTCATCAATTGAGATTCACCGAACAAAGATTATCTTCAGAAATCGAAACAAATGATAAAGTTGATATGGAAAATACAGAAAGAATAAAAGTTCTTGAAGAGATTACAAAAACCGGCGATACGGAAAAAGCACCAGAATTTGCACATTCTTCAGAGAAACGGACTATATCTTGCGATCCAAATCTTGAGATAGATGGCAAGTATTTAAAGTCGATTGTGAATTCGCGTAAAAGCCCACGAAAGATCAAAGATGGTCCAGTTTATGATATCGACAACAAAGAGCAGTATCAAACAGTCACAGATAATCAACACGTGCTTCTATCTGAAGAATTTCGAAGTTCTTCCATGAAAGTGAAGATTTCTGAAAAACTTCAAAGAAATCATATCTCTGATGCAAATATTGACGTAAAGCGAAACGATCAGATTATTGACAATCAAGAGACGTTTCATGTGAAAGAAATCTTTCAAGATTCTTCCAAGATGGTTTCTAAGACACAAAGCATCAGAAAAATCGACGAATTTCACATTAGCAGCCAAAATAAACACGAATTCAAGAATCAAGATAAATCTATCAATAATCGAGAAGCACCACGTGCGGAGAATGTCTTCCAAAGTCCACCACGATCACTTTCTACGAAGGCAGGAAGTTTCAAAGAAACTGACAAGTTTCAAACCAGCGAAAGCGAACGGGAATTCCAGCATCAAGATAAATCCATTAGCGATCGAAAGATGTATCGATCTGAGAAAGCTTCCCAAAAGTCTTCAAGAACGTCAAGTACAAAAAGCCCCGGAAAGATGAGAAAAAGCCAAATTATTTATAGAAGCAATGAGATGAAAGACTACGATCGATCCATCAATGACCGCGTTATTTCGCAACTCGAAGAAGTCTTCCAGGATCTTTCAAAGAAGCCTTTAGCAAAACTGGAAAATCCGAAAGTTGATCACGAAAATTATATCGAAACGAAAAAACAAAATCGATCGATTGATAATCTAGAGGCATCTCGATCCGAAGAGCTTCCTCAAAAACGTCTCTCGAAAACATCTTCCATGAAAAGCCCGAAGAAAACACAAGAGCAAAAGAGCGTAAAAATGAGCGACGAAAAGGAACAACGGGAACAAGAAAAAATAAGAGAGGCAAGAAGCGCTGATGTTAAGACTAAATTAGACTTTAACGAGATCAAAGATGTATACACGAGAAAGGTGCGTCGTTATAACGTGCCTCTTCAGGGCAGTCTAGACTCGATGATCGTGTCTGACGAATCAAACGTGCAAAAACCAAAAAAGGATGACGCGTTTTCAAAGAAATCGAAAAGTTATGAATCCATCAAGCGTATCCAGGAGGTGTTCCTGGGTGTACCGCCGTCAAAGGCAAATAGCAGCGGCTCGCAGCTTGATATCCCGGATGAATTCTGCTCGATTTGCTGTTACATGAACGAGATTACCTTCCGGACAGAAGAGGAAATAAGTAGCCCGAATCAGGAGACGTTCTACACACTCAGATCTGCTTGCAGCTCGCTGGCCGATGATGATGATTCCATCGAATGCGATATCTGCGAGTCGCTTAATCTTCAGGAACCCATCGATGATCTGGACGGCAAAGTTCAGGAGATTCCCTGCGAACTCTGCAGAATCTGTAGCGAGGTGGACGGTAGCTACGAACAGAACTCCACGTTACCACCACCAGACAGGTATGCCTTCAAGATTATCGAATCGCAACGAGACGACGATGATAGCTTCGAGATTGAGAACTGTGGCTTCCAGAGCGGCACGGAATCAACAGACGATCGAAGTAAAATTTCCGAGAAAGAAAAGATCAAGGAAGCTGAAAGACCAAAGTCGCAGTCCCTGTTTATCCATGATTCCTCGATGGTCAAAGACCAACCGCGAGAATTGTATTTCATACCCAAGGACGAGATCGCCATCTTGACGAGCGGAGCCAGAAAAATCGGTCGCAAGGGTTCCTTATTCAGGAAGAAGGAGGATCTCGGCGGAAATGCACGGGACAATAGACGATATTCTTCGGTAGACAGTCTCCAGCTAGCGAAAATATCCTCAAAGGCAAACGATAAGATGATACTGAAAACCACGAAGGATCCGACGCTGGTCGGATCTGCTGATAATTTGATATCGAGAGACTCGAGAAGGTCCAAGTCGCTGCAGAGATCGGCTGACAATGTGAAATGTCTGAATTCGTCCGCAGATAATCTAGTGGAGAATTTAAGAAAGGAGAATGAAGCGGACGGATCAGTTCAGAAATCAAGTATTCGCGATAAAGAGGCAGTGAAGATGATTCTCACGCAACATGGAATCAAGATTATCAGCGAAAAGGAAACCGCCTTATAATCAAAGCTCGACGATGATGTCAGCTGTTCGTAAATATTTTCATTATATGTGAAGTAAATGGAAACTAATTTAAATCGTAAATTTAAATATTAGAAATTATTCGAAGAGATCCGGATATAATAGTGATTTAGTATTAATATCTGTTAAATATATGCAAAACGATATAAAAGATGTGAAGATATATATTGATAAATTTAAATTTATTGCAGAAGTTCAATCGGTTTTTACACATAAGTATTTTCACGCAAGTATTTACAATAAAAATCGATGAAACTTTCATATTAATAACAAAATAGATAATATATAATTATATTTAAATATATTATACAGGGTATATGTCACGTATAATTAATAGAACTCACAAATTATTAAGATCTTTTCTTTTTTTTGTGAGTTCTATTAAACGTATCTAGTTTTACGTAGATTTTTTAGTGTCTTTCGAAATTCCCTGTATAATTCGTTAAATATAATTTAACGTGTTAACATTTTTGGAATGTTACACGCGAGAAATAGTATCTAACAATACTAATTGAATTGGGTGACATATTATTAATTAAATTAAAATGAAATAATTGAGATGAAAGAATTGATAATTATTAATTTTATATAATATATTTAACAATTATTTTAATAAGCAATGAATCAATTTAAGGCAACTTAATTATTATAAAAATCATGTAGTATAATTTTGCTATGAATCGCCGAATGGAGATTCGGCATATCTGCTTTGCATAAACATTTACAGCTATTACAGTATTATGTAATTACTTCGCGTGACAATTGTTTCACATAAATTATTATCGAAGTACTCTAAATCGATAACTCGGTATCGATAGCAAGGACCAACGACAGAAATTGTTATTCTCGATAGATAATCGGGAAATTGTTGGATGATTTATGCGAAACTTGCAAATGATATAAGACAATCTTAGTAATATAACAGTCAATATATTAACAGAGAACAAGCATAGATATAAGCAACAAAATGTACATCGATTTAAGGACAGCATTCCATTTTAGATGCAGAACGTTGCCATAAATGAGGAAATTATTTTATGCATTTTTTCATATGTAGATTTATCTATATCTATATTTCCTTTTTCATATTTACTTAAATTTCGATACGAATTTTTTATGATATCTAAAATATTTCAATTGTATTGTAATATAAATATAAATTTTATTCATTATTTATTCAAATTTTGCTTTACAAGCACAAATTTTAGTATTAAAAATTTATTTAATATTTTTAACTCAACAATTTAACATGTGCAACAAATACATTATAATTTAATCAAATTTAAATATTATGGAGAATTAAAAAGTTGCTTAATAGCAAATACAATATCGATGGTTCTGTTAAAAGAATAGATTTTAAATTTGATATAGAAGAAATATATTTTTTATAGATTTTTCACGCTTTTGCTGGATATCCTGTAAAAATATAGAAAAACCGGAAGAGATGTCAGAGTATTGAGAAAGATTTATTTTGTGACACGACATTTTCTAATGAGTTCCTATCCATATTTTAATATATTTTTGTGACTGTATCTGTATGCATATTATGAAATCTGCATGGAACTGCAGATATTATTATTGCCAAACGATGCAATCTCTCGCGGTATGCATTTGAAATAATACATCTTTTTAGCTTTAATTGCATACAAATTGGCAGTATTTTATTAATAGAAATTTTTTCTATCAAAATAATCATCTAGCATCATACGTAAAACAAAGGACTTCCTTATAAAATCAGTATTGCTAGCTTCTATTTCTAGCTGATTAATTATTATCATCAACCTGTGCAGAGTGTTGACGTATAATATTGATTCCAAAGACTTATTGATATTTTATCGTTCCTTCCTCTATAGCTGGCTGAATGTACCTTTTAACAATATTAGATAATATTTTACAATTATATTTTTTAGACTTATTACTTTACCACTAGCTGTTACTATTAACTTAGTAAATGTTATCAAGTATATATTCTATATATATGTATCATACATACGTATAGAATGTTACTTAAAATGTTGTTAGTCGTAGATTTGTACTGACCTACTGACTCAATGAGAAATATTTTGGATCTTGTTTTCTTTTTCTGCATGACCTGCGTTCATTGCTTGAGGAGCATGTACTCGACGGTGATCATTTATGATGACAGTGAGCGTATGATAAAAGAGGATATATTGAAAATATTAAAATCAAGCAACATAGAGATGCAACAATAGCTCTATGATTTTTCATCACCGATTTGGATTGATCACATCAAGAACAGTTTCAAAGGAATAGATATGGACGAATTGAGAGTAAAGCTTCCTAAATAAATCTCTTTGATCCTTTCAATCTGGCATGAATTTCTTTGAGCCAGATATTATCCTAATCATTACATCGAGAATGCAAATAAGAGAATACAAGCAAAGTGTAAAGTGAAATAAGCAACGATAGTCCCTCATTTGGTTTACTTCTCACAGTTATAATCACAGTTAAGAATATCAAGATCATAATGAAAATTGAGTGACGAATCTCAAGGATTTATGCGATTTCCCATGTCGTTAAGGAACTATATGTTTAATAATAACGTTAATTTTGAAGGGAATAATTCTGCAGTCTTAGATTTGATGTTTGGATTTCTTCGTTGTTTTTATTGTGTAATTTAGTATCTAATAAGAGTACCCTGTCCATCATGCAATGTTGCGTTTTGCCCCTCTGTTCGACTTAAAAATGCATGCGATATATCTTCAACTTCGCTGTTCGTTTACGTTTACTGCGTTTCGATTCAGATGAACAGCTCTGTGTTTATTATTGCTGATTATTAGCATTAACCGGATGTACTTTTATGTCATTTTGGGTTGTACAAGTCGTCGTCGTCATGTAGTGCATCGTATTCTCGAATTGCTTCTAAAACTTTTACGTTCTCAAATAACACATTTTATAATAATATGATTTTTGTTGATAATCCATTTTATTTCTTGCGAAGTGTTCCTCTGCGGTTTTTAAAACGATATACTAATATTATGATTTTAAAGCAGAATTCTGTTGTATCATTTGAATTCCATAAACTTCCATAAAATTCCATAAATTCCATAAACTATTCTGAAACTTTATTCTCATTTTCTGTAATGATATTATTCTGACACGAGATTTTTCTAATAATTATTTAGACACTAGTGTCTCCACTTACCCAAAAACCCAAAATGACACGACGGCTGCTATGTTTTTTTGTTCTGATGAAGCATGTGACATGTGTTTTCCAGGATTCTACAAAACCTGCATGCCTACTGTAAGACAGATAGTTCACTGTCTTGTTGCTGCTCGACCAATCCGAGTCTGTGGTCCCCGGCTCTTTTCTGCTATAAATCCTAGTCGCGTTATTAACAATTCTAATCAAGACATTAGTGTTGCTATCAATAGTATCAACAATTGCAGTAACAATAATAACAACGAAAGCACTGACAATTTATAAAGTATGCGATATTCGCATATTAATTATTCTTAATTTCTTTTTCATTCCTTATTCCTTTATCAAACCAAATTTACATATTTTTTTAAACAATATAATTTTGATATAAACAATATCTTTAAAACAGAAGAAATTTGAAACCAATTAGATTATTATTTTGTTACCAGATTATAAATAGTCCTCTCTATAAATTTCCTAACATTAGCTTTTTGAAATAAAATAAATTTATTATTTTATTGCTTTTATAGAAGCAATTATTTATTTATCTATATATAATCCTGAATACGATAAAGACTCAAAATAAATAAAATCTTTGAGTGAAATGTTGCTAATAACATACATATATATGTGTACGTGTGTATATGTATTTCTTTCTAGATTTTCAAATGCGAATATTTTTTAAGATGAAATATGCCAAAATTTAAAGAGATGAAAAATAAAGGAGTTTCAATGTTTAAAAAAGATTTAAATGTAGAAGACATAAGACAGAAATCCGAATATTAAAGCAAAAAGGGATAAAAATAATTCAACAATGAAATAATAATGTTAAGCTTACTATGAAATTATTATTATTTTCAAAAATTGTATTATAATTTATATTTGTGCATTGCTAAATGCTTGGAAATGTTAATTCCTCCGCGTTTCCAAAATTAAATTGTTCAATTAAGATTATCGTTTATTTAAAATATTCTATTCTATTTTGCATATACATTAAATAAAATAATATTTATAACATGCAATTACATATGAAATAAAATTACACAAATTATTTTATTTATTTTTAGCTCGTCTATTATATATATTGGTAATTACTGAATCGCTTATTCGTAATCGTTGTTCATCATAGAACAGTAAAGTTTTTAAATACTTGAGAAATAATACAGAATGTAATTATCGAATAACTTCCAATTGTCAAATAAAATTAACATTTGTAAGAATATGTGGTATTATGATCATAATAAAATCATAAAATTAATAACAATAACATGAAATTAATAACAGGATTATAATTAAAGTATTATAATTAATGTAGCTCGATTGTGGTAACAGGATTTAGATAAGAAATGTTTCATTATATAATTAATATGTTTATATTGTTGCGATTATAATCGCCAAAAGTTATATATTACACTTATTATCACATATATTTATATTAAATGATAACGTAATTATACTGTAAGCCGTGTACAATTGCGAACGCAGAATGAGTATAATGAAGTAGATATTGTATATGTTTGTATATAGGAAATATCATGTATATTTCTACATGTATAAGCTTAATATATCGTCGACAGAGAAACTTATTTAATAATTTTGCATCTATGCGGATTATTTTCTTAACTTGATCCTTTTAATCCTATTTCTCTATCCCATGTTCCTTCAAAATCTTAATTATCTTTTTATGGATTAAAAGCTTTAAGAAAATCATGATTATTGCCAGTTCTGACCAATTGTTGCCAAATTTGCCCCCATTATGGCCAGTACCGCACATCTTTGGAAAGATATATCAGGTTTTGCCATACGTGGCACGATATGCTACGATTGGACAAAAGGTCTCTGACCATTGTGATTATAATTGAACATACTTGAACATAGCTGGCCATAATGAATCTATATAGGCCATATGAGGCCACGTTTGGCCATGTTTATCATATTGTGCCACACAATATCAAACCTGATATTGACAATGATTCTAAGAACTGTTCATTCTGGGGCAAACTTGGCTATAACTGGCAATCAGTGATCGTATTACATCACTGTAGGCCACTTTTGTCCATTCTTGGAATAGTGTGCCATATATGGCAAAACCTGACGTATCTTTCTACAATTAGACGTTACTGGCAATAATGGGACAAATATGGCCATAATTGGTCATACTGGGCCATAACACGACATACGGAACAGTTTTAGGTCTATTTCTTTAGCCATTATGTCCATTCTGGACAACGATGCCATTGGTTATTTAGTAGTTTCTTTTGTCTTTGATCCGATGTTTCGACATTTCGAGATGAGCGATCGGATGTATCATAGCATCCTCGGTTATGTGGCGGAGAAGATTTCCGTTGAAATTAAAAAACCTGCATATTACGTTAATTGTGAGCAACTGAAGATTGCCCCATCGATATCCTAACTGGCCTTGGCTAGTTAAAAGGATGGCGCTCGTAGATTTATTGAAAACTCGAAACGAAAGAAGAATGTCAATTTGGGAAGGAATTATCGATTCCGAAAACTAATTCATTAAGAACACCCTATGCTGAGAAGAAATTCATTTATTCCATCTTGGCGGGTGGTTGCGAAATGCCGCAGTCGGACATTGCGTTATCAGGATATCGTCTCTGTTTCGGATACGAGGCGGACGGTTAAGGATTCTCATAGACGTTATTTTCTTGGAATGTTCTTGATGTAACATAAATTCAATATGAGTAACAAAGCGAATAAACGACCCGTCGTTATTGTTGTCGAAACAAAAAAGGATTGCTATGGCTCGGCAGTTATCAAGCGGCGAAATACAGTGTCTTCAGTGTCTTGCAAGAAGCCAGAGGCACGTTTGTTACTCAGAGCAAGTATCGAAATATTGTAACTGTTAACTTGTTTGACGATTAAAGGAGGTTGTTATGTTTTTTACAACTCTCATCTTTACTGACCATACTCTCTCGAAGCGGCATTAAATAAATGTGTTGCGCGAAACATCGAAGGCGCGTTAACATTGCTTTTAGTAGAATCAATCAACGTACGTATGTACATATGACTTTCTCACTTCTCTCTGCTTGATTACCTTTAATCCTTGATTGGATTAAATGTAAAGTTCACTCCTGAGATGGCAAGCGTGATTAACAGCGAAACTTGATCAATGAAATGAATCCCGTGGATGCTTACGTAGAGCAATGTGATTCCTTGCGATCATTATTGTTTCCATACAATCGGAGATCTACGTAGAGATCTAGCATTGCCTCGTGATGAATTTAATTGTTATTCCATAAATTGATAATTTCAGATAAAATGATAATTCGGATATCGAATTATTACGTTGTGCAAAAATTTGTTGCGCAGTCCCAGCTATTGCGACTAATTGCTGTTCTTGTTTGCTTTGTTGTATCTGTGAATTAAGGTCATGATTCGAGTAGATCGCTAAAAAGAGACGAAAGACCGCTACTCACTTAGTATGCGGGGTATTTGCTTCCGTTTTGTATTCAAGAGAGACTCTCCGCACTCGTCTATGAGGCATCTCGTGTCTCGTACTACTTGTTCGTCTCTTTTCCTAATTACGAATAACATTGCTGATTTCTCTAAAGATCATCTTATTCTTATTCCCAATCCTTTAAGCCACCGATGGATCGTTACGGTCCGCAGAATTCGTATGGACCGCAGCAAGATGATTCTTCGTTTTATTCTCAATCCTCCTCGTACGGACTGTCTGGAAACTCTCACCTGCCGTCCCAACAAGGTGAGGCTATAAGTTTCGTGTATCGTTCATGTTTTATCTTTTATCCAGATTCATTCTGTTAGTATTGTCACATAAATAATAAAACAATATAACAAAAATACGTGTTAAAATTATGCATATGGCATATCTTTCCTTTCTAGATTAAAAGTTACATTTTTCTGTATTTCTTAAATACATTTATCGTGAATGTATTTAATTATTTCTTTCTCGCAGGATACGATCCTCCATACACGCTTCTATCCCAAGTCCAATCTATGGCGCACCTTACGCACTCTCGGACATGTCTCACAACTTCAGCAAGTTTCAAAATAAACCATAAATAAGAGGAACAGCAAATTGAACAATAAGATGATAAGGCCAGGTAAGTCCGTAATATTTACATTACTCGAGCGAATAGATGACAAATGATCAAGCATAAACTCAGCAGTCTCTAGGATTTGCCATTCTTATGGCATGTTAACGCGCCTTCGATAATTTCGCATAATATAGTTTATATATTTATTTATTGCCGGTTCGAGGGAGTGTGTTCAATAAACATGAAAGTCGTAGAAAACACAACAATCTTAATCGTCAAACAAGTTAATAGTTATAATATTTGGATACTTGCTCTAACTGAGTAACAAAAGTGCGACCGTTGCCTCGGGCTTCTCACAAGACACTGAAGACACTGATCCTTTATCATTCGTTGTAAGCAAACGACAAGGACCTTTCTTTTGGCAACGGTGGCGGCTTTGTCTCTTCACTTTCTGATTCATCGAGATAAGCCTCGATATAAGTTGTTTACGTAGAAAACTTTCTAAAAACTAAAGACGACTCATACAAAATCTTAATAAACCTCCCGCCTCGTATCCGAAACGGAGACGACATTTTGATACGCTTATAATAATAATTCCGACAAACTTGCGACAAACAATAATAATAAAACGAAATACAAACAAAGAACGGATCTCTACAAGATAATAAATATCGCCAACTATATATAACAAAGCACACATGAATACACACTTATTCTAAGGAGCTTTGTTCTCCAACGCATCGTTCCCGGATGACATCGGTAATTTACAGATTTGAACTATTGGTCGCTTATAATGGGAACAAGTTGTACGTAAAGTCACCACACGGACATGTCCATCCGAACCTGGATGTACCTGTACAACACAAGCCAACGCCCACCGAGAAGGGGGAAGCTGAGGATTTCTAACGATGACTAAATCGTTGACTTTAATATCCGGATATAGTTTTGACCATTTATTTCGAACTTGTAATGAATGCAAATAATCCTTCGACCAAGAGCGCCAAATCTGTTCCTGCATAGCTTGCATGAGTTGCTATAGCGACAGATTAGCATTAATTTCAAGTACAGCAAGTTTCCCATTAGTCTTCGTCGGAGTTTTTACCGACTGACGCAAGTCACACAGTGACGGATATGCGCCTTGACGAGATTACGACCTCCTGTAATCCAGTATTTTTGTCTTAAATTGCGCAGCGTAAATTGTGTGTCTCCATGAAGAGTAGCTCGATGCGCATGGTCTATGAGAAGTTCAGATATGCGATGCCTCGGTAATATGATAAGATATTTTTCACAATATCCGAGGGCAGCGTTTTGCTACCGCCTGCCAAGACGGAATAGTAAATCTTCTCCCAGAATAGAGTTTAATGCTTTTGGTACATTGGATTTTGGAATCGGCTTGTTCTTGTTCAATGCACTCCATTCTTTTGAAAAGTAAGCTTTCTGGACGAGTTGGAACCAACGGTGGGTGGCTTCGCGCAACTCGGAAACCTCTATCAGTAGTTTCTTCCCGGGTTGCGAATTCCTTCTTCGTTTCGAATTTTCAATAAATCTCAGAACATAGGCTGTCATTCGCATTAGCCGAGTCCAGCTCGAATATTGTTGTGGCTACTTCCATTCGTTCACACAATTAGCATGATGTACTGTACAGGATGTAGTCTTTCGGGCTTCAGCAGAAATTTTCTTCGCAGTCGTCGCGTCATCTGGCATGGCAGGATCACGTTTCGGCCAAGTAGTGGAGGCTCTTCAATCAAGGAGAGCCATTCCATAAGTCGTAAGATGATAGCATCGATGCCGATAACCCACGAGAGGCACGAGAGGCAATCGGAGGGATTTTCTTTTGAAGAAACGTGATGCCACATAACGTTTAATGACGAAGTTTGGACTTCGGTTAGCAACTCGGTTAGCAACATAATGCATGTTCCATTTTGATTTAGTTGGTCTCTCACTTCACGCAGCTCGTGAATATTATCCCTGCCGAAGAGTGTATCATCCAGATTGAGCTTTCAATAATCGGAAATAAAGGACCGTCATCGTTCCCAAGTTGTTTAAGAACAACGCATCACTAGATATGGAGCTGAGGCTAGACCGTATGTAACGGTACGAAGTCAGAAGTGCTGCAGCGAAGATTCAGGGCTCGGTCGCCAAAGTATTCGCTGGAAGTCAGCATCCACGGGTTCTATTAAAATCTGGTGGAACATTTTTGCGATGTCCGCAGTATACACATAACGCCATTGACGCCATCGGGCGACTATGGTCGGTAGATCTTGCTGCAGCTTCGGTCAACAAATGGTCGTTAAGCAAAGTACCGTTGCGAGTTTTGCATGAGGCGTTGAAAACAACGCGTAACTTGGTAGTGCTGCTTGATTTCCGAATCACAGCATAATGCGGGATATAGACTGGTTTGAATACTGTGGTTACCTCCTCCGTTACAGGCTCTATGTGGCCGAGTTTAAGATATTCGTAGAGAAAGTCGTCATATTGTTTGCTAATCTCTGGCTGAGATTGCAGTCTGCTCTATTGTATATACAGAACTTTGGCGATCAGTAATGAATCGCCGATATCTATGGAGGGACTTGTCTTGAAAGGTAGTCGTACGGTGTATCTACCTTCTGCCGTGCGAGAGTGAGTAGAGACGAAATGTCTCTCACATTGTTCGTCCTCTTTCTTAAGAGGTAGTTTCTGAGGAATCTCCTCATCTTCCCAAAATTTGCCACGGAAGCAGATTGTAGCGTTAATTAAACAAGGATTGATTTAGCAACGAAACGATATTGATAATTCCGATAAGAGATTAATTTCTCTTTATCGTTATCCACATCATTCATTCTATTTTTAATTACTTTCCTCGTAGCTTACCTTGCCTCGATATTAGCTTCCGCGCAGGAAGTGTTTATTGCCAACAAACGTTGCAAGCTCATTTAAACACTTGTTGGTAGACTTTAAGCAATCAGCAGGCGCTTCTTTAGTGTTTCTGCACTTTCCGATCTGTTCTCTGTCCGGATTAGTCGACTGGTGTTGCCATATTTTGTCAGTCAGGTTTTCTAGAACCGTCTTAGATCCGTATCGCGAGATGGTGCGATTAAGGATGAAATTGTCTCGGGATTTAGCTTTAGTGTGCTTTAGTGTCCTGTTTGCGCCTAACATGTTGGAACACGCGTTCCCGTAATTCTTGAGCACAGCACCAGCTGAAAATGCAAATAGAGATGCTTTAATACGGATAATAAAGATTCATTGTCCGGTTTGCTGCATTCTTGAAGCACTAACTGTATTGCTTCCTCATCTTATCTTTCCACATTTGGATACTCGAGGATGTCCGGCGTTTAACTTCGTTTGAAAGAAGATTCTTGCCGTTCAGGAAGCTTGAGGTTCCTGGTAACACTGCTGCATCATACCGTTTTCCTACTTTCGGAATTAGATTTAGATAATAACGAGATAATGGTCGTAAGATAATGATAAGTAAGTGTGTCATTCTCAAAAAACAAAATCTCAACAAATAGAAATTACCGTTGATAATACTTGCTGTTTGGTATGTTTCCCGTTTTATCTGCAGTCTTGTTTCGAAAATTGCTCGACGAACGTGCGAATGTAACAAATTAAATAAATAATCTCCAGGTTAGAATGATTCAAAAGACGACAAACTTCTTCAATTCAGTTTAATCTAAAAATTCTTCAACTGCATCGTTAATTCGTTTGAATCAGTTTTCTTGCTTTACGCGTGAACCGCGTCTCAATAGTATCTCATGATATGAGATTGAAGATAAATAATATTAAATTGTCTTTTTGAGCTCTACTTTTCATTCTGAACGGAATAAGCTCTCTATAATTTTTAGATAACATTTATCACTTCCGCAAAGTAACGCATAACGCAGAATTAGCAGATCTCTTTTCTGTTTCTAGTTTCATCACGTTCTTTAGTGCTGACATTCTCTCGGCTGTTGCATTATCTCGCTTCGCTTTAAATTCTTTCTTGCACACGTTACTTCGCACACGCGAACGTGACCGGATATTTTCATCGCTGTCATCCTGATGATAAACCTGGACCGGTGTTTTGCCAATGAGACTTGTCTGTTGACGTGCATGTTGCATAATTCTCCGATAGTCCTTTTCTCTTTCCAACATCGCTTTTGTTGTACAGTTTTGACATTCTGCGCGAATACATATTCTCCTGATTTCTGTATCTGCTCACTGCATTTTTGTGACGTTCCAACGGTATTTTCAGAAAGGTATTTTCTGACATGACTTAATATTAAAAACATTAGTATACGGATAGTTGAGCGAGCGATAAGTAATATTATACAATTTTATTATACGATACGCCTTAAATATGTATTATAATATACTGCATTTTCTTAGCAAGCATGATCACGACAAATAGATAATTAATTCGAATTGTTATATCCTTTGCTGCAATGTTCTATCGATTAGTGATTACTACGTAACATTATCTCAAGCTGTTAAGCATGCAACAAAAATTTTAGCTTTCGAAGGAAAATAAATGGCGGTCTTAATTTAACTTAATTTACTTTAATTTAACTTAATTTACCAGAGAAACTTACGTTTCTCCAAATATTGTAACTATTAATTTGTTTGACGATTAAAGAAGATTGTTGTGTTTTCTACGACTCTCATCTTTACTGAACACACACCCTCGAACCGGCAATAAATAAATATATAAACGGTGTTACGCGAAATTATCGAAGGCGCGTTAACATTATTTTTAGTCCTTCGAGTCGAGTAACTGATATTCGAGTGTATCAATACGTTGTTAGTGAAACAGACAGTTAAATATAAAGGATCATCTCTGGTGCTGTTGTCACCAAGTGCACGTTGCAAGGATTACCACGAACTAGATCAGAAGCCACACTCGTGTCGCTATTGCTTTCTTTCTCAAACTCGGACTTCATGTGAGAATCACGTACACGTACGGTACACGCTCCTGGGTAAGTCGAAGCCCGGAGCTTGGTAAAGTGTAATACCGAGTTCACGAAAAAGACATTCAGCGTCGTCGAACTGTGTCGCGACGCCTTGTCGTTGTGTTACATACACGCAACAAAAAGTGTAACGCCGGTGTCATACGTGCATCGCGCTGACTCGCACCCCGCGTGCAATCTCCGAGTTGAAGTGTTCGATTCAAGGAATGCTGTCGATAGTCCAGCATTTTTCTTGCACTCACGCTGATCACGCATGTTGCGGCGCTTCCTCGTGGTATCACATACACACGAATCTGCTAATTTATCTGGGATCTAGTGGATCACGGTCCAGTCCTAGGACTGGATTCTATTCTTCGAGTTTACGTGCAACGATCATGGCTGAGGATCCGCGCAAATTTATTTCGGAGCAAGCCACTATAATTGCCATGATCAAGCGCGTCATTATTAATTTTAAGAAGCTTCCAAAGGCAAGCGTCATACTTCAAAAAACGAGATCACCTCTGGATGATTTAAAGACACATTGGAAGGAAGTTTACTTTCTCAACAGTAGGATCATCCTTGCGGCAACGGATGAGGACAAGAAGAAGCTATCTTACTTCCTTCAAGATGAATTCCTCGCTGCCGAAATGCTCAAGCAAATGGCGATGTACGCATTGTCGAATGCATCACTCGTTACTACATCTCGCAGACGGCGAGACTACTAGCATAACTGTCGACCAAGCGCCCATTGTCGACAATTCAAAAACGCAACCGGCCGCAAACACTTCTTCCGTTGACGTAAGCGCGGTTGTACATGTTCAAACCGAACGGAAGTTTCGCGTATTTCTAACGTACATTTAACGTACTTCTAGCTACAACATGGGTAGATCTTCACACCGCGGAGGGCAGCTGTGTTAAAATTCGCGCGTTCCTCGATCAAGGTGCGACTGTCAGTTTTATTTCCGAGTCTCTCTGCCAGAATCAAATGATAACGCGCCGATCTTCAGATACTTTGCTTTGGAGAAAAATATACCGGCTATGCGAGAGCGAAGGTTTCGCTCAGACTGTCCCCTTGCAACAAATCTGAACTAATGTTTCTGTTAACGGCGTACGTTTTTCAACATATTACGTCCTACGCGGCCTTGCAAGCTCGCTCCTTCGAATTGTGGCCCCGTTTACGCGACCTCGAGCTGGCGGATCCGGATCCAGGCCAGCAACCGATCCATTTGCTAATCGAGGCGGATTTATATGGATGGACTGTTGTTGGGCGATCTCCCTCAGGGTCCGTTGGGCACACTCACGGCTCAAAAAATTGTTATTGGTTGGATATCATATCTACAATGTAGATTACAGAGAAAACCATATGGTACGATGCAACAGTGTTACCAGGAACCTCAAGTTCCCCGAAAAGCAAGAATCTTCTTTCAAACGAAGTTAAACGCTGGACATCCTCGAGTATCCAAATGTGAAAAGATAAGATGAGGAAGCAACACAGTCAGTGTTTCAAGAATGCAGCAAACCGGACAACGAATCCGTATTTATTATTCGTATTAAAGCATCTCTATTTGCATTTTCAGCTGGTGCTGTGCTCAAGAATTACGAGAACGCGTGTTCCAACATGTTAGGCGCAAACAGGACACTAAAGCACACTAAAGCTAAATCCCGAGACAATTCCATCCTTAATCGCACCATCTCGCGACACGGATCTAACACGGTTTTAAAAAATCTGACTGACAAAATATGGCAACACCAGTCGACTAATCCGGACAGAGAACAGATCGGAAAGTGCAGAAACACTAAAGAAGTGCCTGCTGATTGTTTAAAGTCTACCAACAAGTGTTTAAATGAGCTTGCAACGTATGTTGGCAATAAACACTTCCTATGCGCAGAAGCTAATACCGAGGCAAGGTAAGCTACGAGGAAAATAATTAAAAATAGAATGAATGATGTGGATAACGACGAAGAGAAATTAATCTCTTATCGAAACTACCAATATCGTTTCGTTGCTAAGTCAATCCTTGTTTAATTAACGCTACAATCTGCTTCCGTGATAAATTATCAGATCATCAAATAGCCGATCAAATATATCTCGCAGAAACGTGCTTCTCTCAGACATATCTCTCGCTTTTAATTATTTCAACAGAAGCTCCGATAAAGCTTCCGGAGATAATCATGACGATTGGCTGCAAGTTATGATGAAAACCAATACTGTGGCGGTTTTGAACGAACCCGCGTTCATGTCGATCCAAAAGGCGGTAGAGAAATGTTATTTCTAGAAACTAGTGAAGGGGAACACGCGACATCATTTGTAATAACGTTATTTCTGATATGAAGTGACAAGTCGATCGGAGTAATTTCACGCTCGATTTGTACGTATCATGGATTGGAAATGGATTCGCGGGCAGTGATAAAAGCTTCTTTCTCGTGTACTCTTGATATCGAATAACCGATAGATCGAATTAGTTTACTTAGATTATTTTAATACAACTGCTCGCTGTGAAAAAGATCTTCTCTTCGCTTAATAGGCTCACCGTGAGAAACCCAGGGAGGAGCGTGATTTAAAGAAATGAGACAACGAGAACGACATATCGGACGATTATTTAGACATGCTGAGCACGGAACGCGAAAAGGAAGAGCACGCTCCGAAATTGTCCCCTCATTTCTTGCAAAACAACATGAATGCCGATCAAAGGAGAATTATCGTAGGATATTTGATTCGTTTTGATGACGGGGATTGTAAACGTAATTAATGCGGAGATTGACAAGAGGAAGCTCGTTAATTATGCCACAGTAATGACAATGAGTATTTACAGATCGATTATGATTTTCGTTGATGATTTTCAGGTATACTGCAATTATGCGCCACATATCATTTATCAGACGATAAAGCTATCAATAACGTCGTTATTGATAGAATTCTGGTGGAGACGGATTATATACAATTGATCGCGCTGACGTGCCTCTGGATAAATCTGAAGAGAGAAGCACTTTTCATCGAGATACCGTCAGTAATGAAATCTTTCGTTTCAGCAGACATGCTTCATGGCAACATTTTCTCGCCAATCGAGAGTATTCAAGAGGATCAGACAGTATTTCCTGATGAGTTTGCTCTACTTTTCAGGCGACAAAGATGCTGCAACTGGCAAAGAACATATACACAGGAGAAACAATTGCTATTGTACGAAAAAAAGATTCTGGCCGTTAACTTTAACATATGCTTTGCCGATCCGTTGCTTTTTTATTACATATGATGCGCGAATCAATATGATAAAAGTGAGAATATAGATTCGCACGATATCATACTCATCTATTTTTGCGATAATTATCTGGTATGTAAATGACATATATACACAAAAATGTGCATGTTGTTATTCAGTTTTTGCACTAATAATAATTCTAATCTCCGTAAAAACAACCATGACACAGAGTTTGTATCATATAGAGCAACAAGTGACTCTCTTTTTCTGCAGCTTGACGTAATTATGCTAAATGAACGTTTATGCGACATTTCGGGATGCATATTGGCAATGGTCGCGACAGAATTATCTCTGCATCTCGTATATCTATATGATGTTAATATGGATCAAGCGTGGTATCGATCTTGGGAAAATAAAATTCCGTTCACAGAATAAGAAAATTATTTTCGCTTTCTTGCGCGTTTTGGATATGTATGCATTATTTTTCAAATGACAAACAATGCTTCACATTTATAAAGAATACTTTAGATGAAAGATTTGATAATCGCGCGACGCGAGTTGAGCTGTTCATCGGATATTGTGCAAAGCTGGGTAAGACCAATCGATTAGCGACGTTCTATTATTTGTTATTTTGTCTTTTGTTGAATCAACAATAGAATTTTGCATTATTTTGATATTAGTTGACTGTTATCGTCATCTATCACCACGAAGACGCAGAATTTCGAGCCCCACTTCACGTATGGTTACCTAGAGAACGCGGCTCTAGCGATACTGCAACACTTGTTCAGCGCGTCTTCTTTCCAAGTACACCAGCGAGCATCCCTCTCCGGTGCCCCGAAATTCCTCTCGATCACCTCCATGTATCTCGCATTCTTCAAGTGTTCTTCCGGCGATACCGGTGGCGCGGCGACGGCCAGGGTCTTCTCGTTGAGCAATATGACGTCCTTTCACCAATCAGTCTTTTCGTTCTCGCGTCAGTTGCGTCAATTCCTGGAACGTTCCGAAATGCGATTATAATCGATCAATCAAAAGGCAAGCGATATAATTTTGGATCTTCAACTTCAGCTGAAGGTCAACTGAAGGTAATCTCTCTCGGAGCGTTTATCACGCGAATCGTAGCATGTTCTTTCATTAAATAATAACGTCTTAGATATTATAATCATCTACATAATGCAATAGAGATCGTACAATAACAACACAAGATTTCTCCAACACACGAAGACACGTGCAGAAACGCGCTCTTATTTAAAACACTGCTCTCATTCCGCCATATCGTTGAATCAATTATCGATCGATTTTTATATGTTTAATGTATATTCAAACTTGCCGATACTCTCGGCATTACTCACTCTCTGGATAGCATCCGCTGTCTTGTTGACATCGTCGCCGTTGGTCATATATCCCTGCCATGGACATGCCGTCCAGGTGTATGGCTTCGTGTTGGCGTCGATGCGCATCTTGCTGCCATCCGGACAGAAGTATCGGAAATCGGCTAGATTCTCGGATGTCGGCACTGGCGAGGTGACCCTGACTGGCAGGTCGAAGAAACGCTTCACGTAGATGACTTTCGTCCAGGCGATCTCGCCACCATTGTGCGCCCTCGTAGCCGGAATATATGTCCGGATAATCGCCTTATATGTTTGGCTTTTCGCAGAGAGCGCACACGTTTCCTCTGGAAGGTGAAAGGTAATCGTATCGCTGCTCAAGAGATCAAAGCTGCCCGCAGCGTTCCCCGATTAGAGTCTGCTGGCGATAACGCGACCCGAACTCGTGACCCGAACGTTAATACTCGCGAAAGGCAGCAGAGATATCGAGAAATCCGTACGACGTGACGTTTAATTAAAAATCATCGATTCAATTGCATCGCTGCTCTCGTCGAAGGAAAATCGTCAATTAGGGGAACCTGCTTATCGGAGATGTTAACGCGCTTTCGATAATTTTGCGTAACACCGTTTATATATTTATTTATTGCCGATTCGAGTGAGTGTATTCAGTAAAGATGAGAGTCGTAGAAAACACAACAATCTTTTTTAATCGTCGAACAAGTTAACAGTTACAATATTTGAATACTTGCTCTAACTAAGTAACGAAAGTGCGACCGTTGCTCGGACCGTTGACTCGGACTTCTCACAAGACACTGAAGACACTGATCCTTTGTCGTTGTAAGCAAACGATAACGACCTTTCTTTATTTTGGTAACGATTCTGGTAACGGTTTATTTTGGACGGCTTAATCCCTTGGCTTTGTGACTTGTACTTGAGATAAGCCTCGATATAAGTTGTTTAAGTCGAAAAACTTTCTAGAAACCAATAATGACTCATATAAAATCTTAATAGGAGGAATGATTTTATTTTACATCCGGCCGTTCGAGCTTGCCTCGACGAGTTCCCATGATCGCGAACTCGTTGATTCGTAGATTCTGATGATTCAAAAACGACTCACGGAAGCTAGCAGGCCTCGTCGACCTCGTCGGCTAACGATATTGTTTACCGGTGATTCGTGTCCAGCAACGACACAATGAACGCAGATCTCGGCGATTGCCGCCACTTACTGAGTCTCTGATTGATCGTGGGATCCGGCGACCACTTACCGACCAGGCAGCCTTTGTTGAAGAGAGTGCTCAGAGCGTGCAGCTCATTCTCGCGCGCGGAATATTCCGGGTTGTTGATGTTGGTCAGCACGCCCATCGCGGTCAGCTTCGTTATGAGGATTTTATAACCAACATTACGACCCACGCCGGTGTGGCAGGACTTGAGGCCCTTCAGACCTTGTTGTTGATGTCTATGGATCACGGCTACCGCTTCGTAACGATATATCACATCGGGCTCCTCCTTCGTTCTCACTTGATGGACAAGTAAAGGAGAAAAGGTCGTTACATATCGCTCGTATCGCTTGATAATTACATACACGCGTTCGTGAATGTACTGAGATCGTAAAAATTAAGGATCGTAAAATCCTTATCGGGGGATAGTACTTAAGAAGCGCGATATTTTCTCTGAACAGTTCGACGTACTTCGTTTACGACGTACGTCGTTTAAAACAGACACGTCTTTATGGTATGGCTGAATTATCTGTTTTCTAAATTTTGAATCTAGTTACTTTTCGTTTTATGAATATATGAGTAGATATTCTATAAGATCTTGTAGGTCGATGTATCATCGAAAATTGTTTCTCGATAAAGTAATTTTCACTTTATTTCGTACTTATTCTAACGAAAAATTCGATTTGTCGCGTTAATTATTATGGTGGGAATTTCTATCGAAGCAACACGCAGAACGAGACAAGCACGATCTTTCTTTAAAAGTCGACTTTCTTTATGATAATTCCCTGATTTTGACGCATCTGTTTATAATGAGAACGTACTTTGATTTAAGATTTAACGCTTGTTTTGCGCAGAAATGCTCTTTAATTCTTACCTCTCCTCCTGATTTTCAATGTCTTCATTCTTCTGATAAAATCGATGGCAAGCGTGTTTTAGATTTAGCTGCTTTCTGCTATCAATGAGTAATTTTCAAAGAATGCTTTTGAAAAATGCCAACTCGCATCAATTCAAATCAACGAAACGTTTCCATGTATCCAATACAAGGGAAGTTTTGTTCTTGTCAATTGTTTGACACAATACCAACGAGGAATAAAATTGTCCCGGCGATGTCCTTCGTAAAAACGATAATCTAGTACAGCTAAAGGAAACTTCTCTCCTAATTAACAATACATTAAAACGCATAATCTCGCCTCCAAATCCCTTATATCTCTTCCAATCATAAACGCAACGTAAAGAGCAATCTCAATCTCCCGCAAGGCAAAATGTTCAAATAGCAACGACGGAGATCGAATAACTTTGATAGTTGTTTTCATAATAACCGATATTGAACCAGTAGTAAAAATCGAGAACTGACAGTTCGAACGTAAGTAAACAGGAACTAAAAGGTGATTTAAGTTTCAAGCACTTGTGTTCCCTCAAACACCGGTGGACTCTAGCTTAATTATCTCTCTCGTCTCGTTTCTCGGCAAGAAACCCATCCCGCGAAATATTTATCGCGTTACCACGAACAGAGCGGCACGGACGAGAGCTGAATATCGTTAAATCCGCGCGTCGTCGTCGATAGCGGTCGTTGAGGCATTCGATAACTTTCCAGGATGGGCTCCTCATTCGGTCATTCTGCGAGGGAAATCCTTGAACGGCGATTTTTCTACCAGCATCGGTCCATCATCTCTGAAACGGTTTTGTTCGACCAATTCGCGTCCTTCGCTTCTTTTCGGTCCTTTCAGATGTGGCGCACGCATGTGTGTTTATAAACACGCGCGTCGTCACGTCCGGCACGAAGAAAGCACCATTGGTAATTTTCCAGCTGAGATCAACAATTTTTTCTCTCTTCTTTTCTGCTCGATGGAGCACGAGCTGAATAAACGGCTCGCGTGCCAATTATTACGAAATAGCGCGGTCTATAAATGTGCAATCTGCCGATTGAGGGATATCAGGAGTAGCCGATGACACACCGCGATGTCACAAGAACGATTGATTCTCCCTCGCTTCTGGGACTTCGAGCCTCCCTGCCAGACAAAGAGCGACATAAGCTCTTGCAGCTTCCTGTTCAATGATGAACTGATTTAGAATAAACGCTGTATACTTCTATGAGATGTAACCTTCGATGTTTATATCAGGGTCGGCTTGAAAATTCGTCGATCCTGGAATCTTATCTCTCGTCACGGAAACGCGATGATTCCTCTCATAAACTCTTCGCGATAGTTATGGAGCGAATTGCGGAGAACTAAATTGACGAATCCTCCGTTTCGTTAAGTGATCAACGCAAACACTCTTGCCTTGAGGTATAAATCGTGCTAAATTGGTGCTTAATTGGTAATCCGCACGCGATTGCATGATTCATTATTTGTTAACGTGTGTCGAAGAATATTCATAACGGATCGAACCGTTGAAGAATGAAACATGGCGAAGCATAACATCGATATCCCGCGTTGAACTTCGTTGATGGATGCAAAATTTTAGTTTCGTAATGTCATTATCTTTTAATCCCGTTAGACGTGGCGAAATTAATAACATTTCTTCGTGATTATTCGTTGACCGATAGTTTATTTAATAACTATATTAATTGGCATTATTCTTCTTAAACTTTCGTAAACTTTCGCGGAATTAGAGATAGTTAATAACAATACCGATCAGTGATCTAATAATGGTATAATAATAAACATTTGAGATGTTTTTTCTATATATATAAATTTACAAACATTTCAGGAGAGATGAAGAACGAGAAAAGAAAGAAAGAGAGAGAGAAATGTTAGATGAGTTTTGCATTTTTAATAGATAAGAAAAGCTGTTCGTAGGAACGAAACGTCTCGCTTAAGAATTCTACTCGCATTAAGAATTATGTTATATAAGTTACAAAAATTACGTCATTAATGTTAAATATAAAAATTACGCTCCATGACTACTTAATTGGTAAATACTTCACCTTGCAGCTTCTGCGAATCTTTAAACGAGGGAATTTATCCTCAAACGCGGCAAATATGTTCTCTCTGATCATCGAATTATCGTTTAGGTTTAAATAATATTAATGATGACCATAACTTTCTTTATTCCTTCCGCAGAACCGGTAATTTTTCTTCCTTGTACGCGTGATTTTTTTACATAATCGAGAGATAATTCGATGGGGATAATCCCGTATTTATTGCAAACATGATACACAAAAACATCGCTATCGTGCATCCATGAATCTAATTTACGATTCTGTGAGGAAGGAGAGGAGATTAGATCAGTTAAAAATACGTGACCGACGTATTCGCGAGTGCATGATAAGTAATTCCAGATTTTCTCATTGAAGGTCGAGGACGATACATTAATAAATGCACGATTAAATCGACGATTTAGCGAGCGTGGCGCTATTAACATCATTAAACTCCCGATGTGTCTTTTCCTCGATATCGCGCGATCGATCCTACGTCTCCCTAAACTGCAAGACCGGATAGGTGCGTAGCTTGAGGACCTCTAGACGAGCGTGCAAAGCTACCAGCTGCTCGTAATTGTTCTCCAGTTTCATGACGAGCCTGGTACGCCGCGCGATTGCCGTCAGTCTTATCCTGCGAGATTCCTCTTTCTTCTTGCGACAGGGATCGTTAAGCAGCCGGCGACACTCCTCGACATCCGAGGACTTCGACTTGATCTCCTTCATCGCCTTGTCGTTCTTCTTCCTCCACTTTGCCATCAGCCGCTTTGTTTCCCTGAGACGCGCGTGTTCTGCGTCCAGCATCTCGCGCAACCTCTGAAACGACCGTGGGATTCATCAGGACGCGATGAAGATGGGATATGATCTGATACTCACATTGCGGAAGGTCCGTAAGTTGGCTTGTTTCTTGCCGTAGTTTTCCTCCAGCTCGACGGGATGACATTTCAGGAACTCGAGCACGTGCCGCGTGATCTGAAACATGTAAAACTGTCTGTCCGCGTTCGCTATACTTGTTATTCATATAGATTACGATTCAACAATCATGGAAGCATGATTTCTAAAACGACATCGCGAAGGTACATCGCAATGATTCGTATTATATCTTGGTCATGATCAAAAATTCTCCGGTCTTGCATTTCGATGATACAAATTCTCGGGAATGCACCTTAAACTCTCGAATGTCGCGCAAATTTTGCTGCAAGTCGTCCAGCATCATCTTCTCGCAAGCGTGCTGCCATTCGTGTCGCGATACGATTTTCCGAAGGCGCATGGACTTTTGCATCGTCGCCAACTTGCGCCTTCCGCTCTCGACGATGCAATCGTTAACACGTAGGATCTCCTCGCGCGTCACGAGGGCAGCGTTCTCATAGTCGGATGGGTCACCTCGTAGCGGAACCTCGATTTGATCCATCTTCAAGACGAGCTGGACCTCCATCTCCTCCGCAAGTCGCGTCAGGGATCTCCTCATGTCATCCAGGCTGACCTTCTTGCACGCTGCAATGCTTTCGGCCGCTTGCATTGATTTTTGATAGAATGACAGTGTCTGCATCGCCTCTGCCATCTCTATCGCGCAGCATCTCACCTTTAACAAGACATGCGTGCTTCAATGATTAACAAGACATTCGTGGACAAGCTATTTGGTAATAGCGATGTGAACTGCGTGCAAATACGATCATTAGTAACATACGCCAATTGTAACAATCCCTTGATTATTGATTGTATCTTTCAACGAGCTCGACATTCAGATTAGAAACTAGATTATTACAAATCTCGAGCGATCGAATCTCTGAAGACTCTCCTTGCCTCGCAAACGATTCGTCCGCGTGAGCAAATGCAGCGACAACACGGTCGCTAAGTTTCACCTTCGTCTCCAGTTCGATCTTCGCTCTTCTCAACCTGCACATCGTTCGCCAATGATTGGCATTGATCTGCGCTGGCAAATTTCCGGGCATCGCGGCGTCTAAGGCGTCCATGGCTCTGAGGAAGTCTAGGCAGTCGTCGGGCAGGATGTCCGACATCTCGTTGCATGCGATGCATCTCGCTACTTCTGTCAGGTATGTGACAGATGTGGTGACGAGTCGACCGAGCCTCGGCCGCTTCTTGTAGTGCCTGAGCAGATGCTCCGTCATCGACTGTTTCAGATCCGCGAACTCGCCGTGGAACTTGGCCTCCTGCCGCTTCTCCGACTTGCAGAGACTGTCATATCGATTCTTCAGCTCCGAAACGATCGCCTCGAGCGACTTGCACTGTTCAGCGAGCTCGCGCGCCTCCTGCATCGCCGGCGCCAGCTCAGTCTCCGCGAAGCGCGCGACCTCCTGTTCGCCTTTGACCTCCGCCCGGTACCTGCGGATCGCGCGGCATCTCATCAGCCTCTCCTGGAGAATCGCGCACTCGATCTGCATCTTCTTCGTTTCCAGATCCTCCAACTTGTCGTTGAATACTGCGATGTCGCTCTGCAGAGCTTCTAAAATATTTGGTTCTTTCATTCGAGATTCTATAAATTCAGAAGTTGATGATATTCCGATGAATTCGCGCCTCTATCCTGTCTACTTCCTGAAGCGGTTTAACTGACCTCTCGTTTCCGCAATCTCGGTCTGTAACTTCGTTTTGTATCTTTCTCGTTCCTCTTGCAGAGCCTGTACTTTGGATTCGTATGACGCGATAATCGCGACGTTTTCATCCGTATATTCGGAAGGATCTTTCGTCAGGCATTCTGGCACAGGCACCTCCTTCTTCACTTCGTCCTCCCATCTTGAAAAGAATAAGGTAAACGAAATTCATATTTTCTGAACGTGTCGGATGTTCATTGATGGAAACGCAAAGCTCATTTAATTTCTATATTCTTCCAAATGTCGGATTCCGACCCACCTAAGTTCTAACACGCCGTCCATCATCCTCTCGAGAGCTTTCGTACGGAAATCGTTCTCCCTGCTGTCTTCATTTTCATCTTCTGCAGTAGTCTCGATCTCCTCGCCTTCGGATTCTCCCTGCCGCGATTGTCTCTTCGAATTCACTTCGCCATCTTTCACGGTTACCACGTAATCAGGTATCTCATCGTCGTTCCAGGTCGGTACATCGATCGGTTCTAGGACAGAATCCATCCCGAACAACGCCTTGAGTTCAGAAGCGCAATGCCGAAGCCTGTCGATGCGCTCTTTCGCGCGTTTTAGCTCGCGCTCTTTCGCTCGTCTCGTTTCCTCAAAGAGATCATTGAAATGCATCTGAAAGGAGACAGGCGTATGAAAATTTCAACGATTAAGATATCTGCCAAATGAGAAACTCAGGATATAATGCTGATGGCATCAGGACAAATCTCCCAAGTGACAGTCGAGCACGATTATGCCTTCAAATGGATGAAGCTTCAGCTACCTTCAATTTACGTTCTCGGTTTTCAATGATAGCGTCCTTCTTCAGGATAGCCTCGAGGTCGCTGTTGCGAGGGGCCAATAGCTGATGCGTCAAAGCTACGTTGTCATCCTGAATCCATTGGTGCGTCGTGGTACCCGACAGACACAGTCTTTCATCCTCATCCGCCAGTGCGTACCACTTTCTAGCTATTTCGTGTATTTCTTCATCGCTGACCATCGAAGATTTTTTATCCGGGTTGATTGTTGTGGATTCTTGTTCTGCATCTTTTTCTTCATCCGAATCAACTGATTCGTTATATACGTCGTAACTGGAGAATAAGGTTCTCTGTTTTAACATGAGAAGCTCTCGATATTCAACGCTACGATAAAATTCAAATTTTGATCTCTCAATTCCGAAACGTTTCAACTTTTGAAGATATTAAATTGCCACAAATACCTGTACAAAAATTCGTCCGCATCCGCAGACAGTCTATCCCACACGCGAACGTCGTTGCTTCTTTGAACGGCGGCGACGAGAGGATAATTTCGAACTATCATGTCGCCATCGATAGATCTAAGAGTGCACGGCTTGACCAGCAAGGGGTCCCACAGTATTTCGCGCAAGTACGACACTGTCTGTTCTCGTTGAACGCATTCTTCCTCGATGCTGCGACGCACTTCCTCCCGTTCCAGTCGTGCCTCTTCTATTTTTCGTCGCCGAGATTCGTGATCCAAATCGAAGGCCGAGATCGGTAAACGGGCATCTGGCGGTTTGCCTTCATTGATGTCGAGCAGTTTGCGAATCTATCGTGTCGGATTTCGCTCTCTTAATAATCGCGCATGAAAACCTGCGAAAAATTCGAAACCGAGATGAAAGCTGGACGTACTTGCGCCTTTATTTTCTCCAGATCGGCCATGATGGAAGCTCGTAAAGGCAAGGCTTGGTCTCGCTCAGCTCTCGATTTAGCGGCGCTCGCTCTGTCCAACCAAGTCTCCTCTTCTGAGTCGCGGAGTACGTTGGTACCGGAAACGAAGTCCTCAATCGACAAACGCACACTTGACACACTGGTCTCCGGCAGCTTCGCTCTTGTTTCTGGTAGTCTGATGCCACAATTTAGATTCAAAATTCGCGAACATTTCAGATGTGGAGAAAATATGGGCAAAGAGACAAAGTAGTAGTGCGTTACCGTACTCGGCTAGCGATCAGGTCTCCGTTCCTACCGAGGGAAACGATCGTTTCCCTAAGGTGCGAGGAAACTGCGTACTTGATGCCGCCCTCGCTGCGATGATGCGGCATGAAAATCGCGATCACTTCGCCAAGATCCGTGCCGTCTCTGATCACGATCAGGCCGTCGTATCCGTACGTTACGACTCGGCAACCGGCCACGTGTATGCCGATGTTTCTCATTTGGTGCGTCGCGAATAACGCTCGCTTCAGCTCCATATCCTGAAAATCGTTCTGCGAGGAAAGCCTCGGTGAGCGCGAATAAAATTTCACCGCTTCGGCGGTTGTCCTAAAATAATGCGGAAGCAACGTAACGAGAGGAAAAATGAATGCGTTATTCTAACGCATGTTTCATCGAAGAAATGCAAAGGTACTAAAAAAAATTGGATTTCTGTTCCACGCGGGAGATACATCAGCATGTAATCGATGATACGGTTTATTCTACGCGACAGCTTACCTGTATCTCCATCTGGTGCAGTTCTTTGGACAGAGACGGTATACACAATATGCCCATTGGTTGATCCAATCCGCAATGATAGAGCATTCTGTAAGGCCTCGACAAGTCGATCACGCACGTGGCATGGTCGCTGAAGCCACCCGAGATCCCGCAAGTGTACATGATCACCTTGTCACCACCGACCGAAGGCATTGAGGGATTAGCCGTTACGAGGACCAGCATATCGAAGCGATCATTGGTCCTTTCATACATGAGGAAATCAGTGATCTAAGAAGGCAGAGTTCATTGGGTTCGCCTCGCGTGCGTTTTGATACACTGCTTGTAAAATATCATAATGTAATCCAAATATATATCGAACGTTACGTCAGATCGTCTTACATGTCCGCCGACTTCTACGATGCCGAGGACATCCGCGTGCCTTCCTTCGCGCTGCTTATCGACGATGAATATCCTGCCGCTTTGAGAATTCCCGATCGCCAAGTGCTCGCCGCGGAGCGAGAATCTTATTCTATCCAAAGAATCTCCATGAAGATGAAAGCAGTTAAGTATCTTTAACGATGAAGCATCCGTGATGTCGATGAGAATGCAATTGCCGGTGACGCTGCACGATGCGAGCATTGGTACAACAGGATGCGAATCGGCACGAAGAACTGAAACGAAATGGTTCTGTTGATCGATATCTCTGTTGATAGAGCTGCAAAAACCGTCACGCTATATTATCTCGTTCACTAGTTCAGGAATGATGAATGTATAATCGAAGAAATACTAAACGCATTCATTTAATGTTAGAGAATGCATTTAAGAGACTCGTCATGTTTATGCTTAAGCTTCTTGCGAAGAGAAGGATACACGGTTTTACCTTCGCCGTGGTGTCTCAGGGACAATCTTGCTGTCAATCTGCCGGTCGATAACTCAAAAACGCAAAGGCGATCTAATCGGTCCACCGCAGCGACGTGATCCGCACGTTGAGATACGGAAAGTAACGCTTTGTATTCTATCTCGTCGATGTCAATGACTTTCACATGAGGAACGTTGTCATGTTGCGTATTGATCTCAAAGATTTCCCCGCTCTTTGAATGAAACAGAAGTTCATCTCTATGGTGGCATCGCTTCGCCGCTTGGATGGAATAAAAAGTCGGGACTGACCACACAATCTGCCACGATACGTTGCAATCTGCTGATGATCTTTTGTATAACTGAAAGAGTGACGATGTCTTCAGCAATGCGACGTTTATGCATAAGAGATATTGTGTTATGTACAGAGACAAATATAAACTCGGATGATCAGTAATTCTTGAAACTCGTAATTATTATTAAGTAAACTATCAGCGTAATAATACAATCAATACGTTTTCCTTTTTAAAATTAATCCATCGCAGAATTATTTTCTAAACATTCATTTATCTCTGATGAAAATCACTAATTTAAATATCATGCGTATAAATCAACATAAACGCTGTATTCTATCCAAAAATAAGCCCAACGCGTTAATTACATCAACACATACCGCGATTTCGTTAGCATCCACGAGTACCACGCCGCTCTTATAAGCGACAACGATGGGTCTGCTCCTCGGCGGTTCGTGCTTTCCCGATTTCACCACCGAGTACAATTGATTAGCATCCATCACCATGAGCCACACGTCGCCAAATTCGCCGGAGACAAACAGGTTTCCTTCCGGTGTCCAAGACGAGGACGCGATTCTGCACTCCGGGATTGGCACGTTCACGCGATGTACGCTGACGATTTTCGAACACGCGCGCACCTGATAAACCGCCAGCGTGCCATCGGTGACGCCAAGTTGCGATATCAGATGCGGCGAATTCGGCGAGCAGCTAACAGAAACATTCCTCGATTTTCGGAAAAATCGAAAAGCTACACCTCGCAATAACTTACGCGCTGATTTGCATGATTTGCATCGCACATGCAAGCGGAGTACACAGAGAAGCAGCATAGCAGTACTCACGAGATTTCCTGAACGAGATTGTCCATTCTCGTGTTAAGCACGGCAATGTGCTTGCCAGTCCTCCACAGCCACACGATCAGCCGAAAATCCGGGAAGCTGGTCAGGCTCACGAGATACTCCGTGCCAGCAAAGGAACAGGACAAGTAACCGTTAACCTCGGGAAGGGTGCATCTGGAGATTCTCCGTAGCGTTGGATACGTGAATACTGATATCTTCGGGTTGGGTTTCCTCTCGATCACGGAGAACATGGGGATTACCTGCAAATTTCAAGCTCCCATACTCGCTAGTCGATACGAGATTCGCTAAGATTAAATCAAGGATTAAGATTGAGGGTGATACGCAATCAGCTGTTGCGTATTTCGACTAACGAGTAGTAAACAAACATCATGAAACGATAATACCGAATGTCCGGCTAAGCATGATGCACCGTCGCCCTTTTCTTTGTTGTCGAAACGCTCGATCCGCCTTTCTCTCGTGCTCAGATCCAAGAAGCTCACGTAAATGCCGGACGCCGTTGCGACGATCTCCTTTCCAACGAGAACGAAGTCGTGAGGTCTTCCGAATTTTCTCCATCTGCGAATAGCAAATGAGAACGAACCGCGCGTCTCGCCGCAGATTTCTGAGGGTGGGACGCACCTGGTTTCGCTGACTGAAAGATACATCTCGTTATGCAATCCCTTGTGCCAGCGAATTTACGCAGTTGTCCTGTCAAAGCTTCTCGACTTCTAACGGATAAACTGATGCACGTGTAACCATCGTGTTTGGTTGCTGAGAGACCAAGGCGAGCGGATCGATCGGGATTCCTAGGCTCGAGACTGCGACAGCCTCTATAACCGTCTTGAATTTGCAATTCGCTTTGATCATTTGCAATTAAATCTCGAGAATCTGTAGCTCGCAACATGCTGAATAGTTCATTAATAAATACTGTAAATGCAGATATCATATAATATCCATATAATAACATTCGCACTTTATTCCACGTTAGTTTATTTTATATTTCACGCAATATAAGAAATAAAATAAGGTGGAATGAAGTACAGAATGAACAGAAGCTCGCCGAGGAATCCGATACGGCGAAACATTCGTTTCATTCTTGCACGTGTTTCGATTGCTTAAAAAAGGAAGAAAATACGAACCCAAGCGCCAGGACTTTCATCAGTTAGGATACCTCCCCGGATAGAATCACCGAAAGAATGCCGCTAATGTTACGAAAAGTATGCCACTGGATCAGAGGAATCGTAGGAGGCTCGAGGGACAACGCTGGGGCACCGTTATCGACCGCATCATCCGCTACATAGTAATGGGTACGTGAATACTGATATTTTCGGGTTGGGTTTCCTCTCGATCACGGAGAACATGGGGATCACCTGCAAATTTCAATACTCGCGTGCGGTCGCTAGCCGATACGAGATTCGCTAAGATTAAATCAAGGATTAAGATTGAGAGTGATACGCAATCAGCTGTTGCGTATTTCGACTAACTTTACGAGTAAACAAACATCATGAAACAATAATACCGAATGTCCGGCTAAGCATGATGCACCCTCGCCTTTGAAGTGTTTCAATTATCAAAGTACGAGGAATTACCGAAACAAGAGAGAGAGAGAGAGAAAGCTTATCTCTGCAGCATCCATTATCGACAGCGATAATAGAGGCCTGTTGAATTTAAAGCGCGGATATAATAATGATGATACAATAGGAAGTAATATTTTAATCGATCGCACGTTTTCGTCCCTTTCCGATCACGAAAGTAATCACGAAAAAAATCACGAAAGTATTTCCAAGCCGAAAAGCGATGGGAAAATTCTGCTTCATGTTTGATGGAACGAATTGATTGGCGAATGCGATGTCGAAGCAGACGGGCATGGCGAAATGGTAACCCAATAATGCGGATCTCGTGCCCCTTCCGAACACGAACGGCATATATAGATGAGACGAGGGCAATGATTTTTTATTCACCGGCGTTGACGCGACGCGAATGCTTACCAAGATGTCTTGTTGGTTCGTTGCCCGCTGAGAACGCTCCTCAAGTGTTGACGGATCTCGGTGCCGGCGATCGTTCGCAGTGCGAGGGTGCGCGCGGATTCGCGAGTGCACAGATTTATGGAAAAACGGAGATCCCGAGAGTCAGATTTGCACGGGGAACGGCCGGACTCTTCTGGATCGACGTGTTTCTGTTGAATGTGACGTCTTACCGCTTGGAGTGGAATCAATCAATGTACGTATGTACATTCATGTGACTTCCTCGCTTCTCCCTGTTCGATTATCTTTAATCCCTGATCGGATTAAATGTAAAGTTCACTCCTGAGATGGGAAGCGTGATTAACAGCGAAACTTGAAATGAATCTCGTAGACGCTTACGTAGAGCAAGGTGATTCTTTGCGATCATTATTGTTTCCATACAATCGGAGATCTACGTAGATCTAGCATTGTCTCGTGATGAATTTAATTGTTATTCCATAAATTGATAATTTCAGATAAAATGATAATCCGGATATCGAATCATTACATTGTGCAAAAATTTGTTGCGCAGTCCCAGCTATTGCGACTAATTGTTGTTCTTGTTTGCTTTGTTGTATCTGTGAATTAAGGTCATGATCGAGTAGATCGCTAAAAAGGGACGAAAGACCGCTACTCACTTAGTATGCGCGGTATTTGCTTCCGTTTTGTATTCAAGAGACACTCTTCGCACTCGTCTGCGAGGCATCTCGTGTCTCGTACTACTTGTCCGTTTCTTTTCCTAATTACGAATAACATTACTGATTTCTCTAAGGATCACCTTTAGGTTCCGAAGTATCACGCATCATTTATTCAAGAAATGCAGACTTCCTCAAAGATCTGCAAAATCTCAAGAATTGCAATTGCAATTCCATGGAATTCTCTCATAATTCCTCCGATATCTCGTCATCTTCGTTTGCAGACGCAAACTATAACGAGAATACTGTCGACCCTTTTGCGTCGACCCTAAATACGCGGAGATTTCACGAAGCTTCAGTTTCAGTTAAAACAAGATAACATCGTATTACTAACATCGTAATTCTAACAAATCGCTCAAAGCGCATCTCCTTCTCGCAGATTATCCTCCGTTTGCGGCGATCAGCTGTTAGAGTAATGTCTATTCACGCACGAGAACGTCTTGAGGAACGATTCGGTCGTGTCGCAGTTTTCCTGCTCTGTCTCAGCCTGGTATCATCCCGAGAGACACTGCCCTCCAATCACCAGAACAGCCCAGACGCCTCGACCTTGACGATAGAAGCCAAGGAGTCCGAGGCGTCCATAACGTTGGGCAAGGACCTCGTGCTCGGGCCAGTATCCGCTAAAGCGTCAACCGTTTCGTCGTTCAACTCCACATCGGCGAGGGTGACTCCCACAGTTGTCAGCCGACTGTCCGGTGGCGGAAATGCCATCTCCCAAACGCCTTTTCCGGGGTCTCACAGCCGCCGGCAGGTCGGCCAAAGTTCGAAGACTGCCTGGAGAACGGACAGCTATATCGACGCGCTGAAACATTCGCGCACCAGCGACGATCCGCGGGAGGGAATCGTCCGGCTGGACTCGAAGACGAGTGCGAACAGAAGAGAGTATCATTTACAAGGGCCCGTTTACAAACCGGAAGCACAGTACACGTCGAAGAGCCCTCGAATTGTCTACGGCAGCCCGGGATCGCCCAGCGATTCTTATTCCCAATCCTTTAAGCCGCCGATAGATCGTTACGGTCCGCCGCAGAATCCGTATGGACCGCAGCAAGATGATTCCTCGTTTTATTCTCAATCCTCCTCGCACGGACCGCCTGGAAACTCTTACCTGCCACCTCAACAAGGTGAGGCTACAAGTTTCGTGTATCGTTCATGTTTTATCTTTTATCCAGATCACATGAATAATAAAACAATATAATAAAAATACATGTTAAAATTATGCATATGATATATCTTTCCTTTCTAGATTAAAAGTTACATTTTTCTGTATTTCTTAAACGCATTTATCGTGAATGTATTTAATTATTTTCCTCTCGCAGGATACGGTTCCTCCATACACGCTTCTGTCCCGAGTCCGATCTATGGCGCGCCTTACGCACTCTCAGACATGTCTCACATCTCGATCCTGCCAAGCATCGATCTGGGACTGCCGTTCGCCCTCAAACTGAACGCGTTCACCATCGCGAAGATCATACTGAAATTGGTGATCTTTAAGATGATCGTAAAATTCATCACGGTGATTTGCTTGCTGCTCTTCATACCTAAGCTCGAGATTATCAAGAAGAAGGTCAATAAAGACGAGGATGACGAGGAGGAACGGAGTTCGTCGCCGCGTAAGCTCTTACGAGAAGCAACCCGATTGACTTCTCGATTTGATTTCTTAATTTCGGCGGCAACTGTGGCCAATATGGATACAAGACGAGGCTCAAAAGCTTTTGACGTTGCCTTGATACGCCTGTGTTTTCTCGGCTCACCTGATGCTAAAGTAATCCAATATTTTTCAGCTTACGCCAGTTTGAGGACGCTGGATGATCTCGAAGCGATCGTAAGAAGCTCCGTTGAAAAGTTCGAGACGCTGAACAGCGCTCGTTCAAACACGACGGCAAAGTACACGACCTTCGTAAGCCGCATGGGCGAAGCATTCACGTTCCGTGAATCTTGGACCGACTATTTGAATTTGTTCAAGAGCTACGTGGAGGAAGAGAAGCGACTGACGAAGAGCGAAGAGTAGTGAGAGCAGTGTCTCACTTACACTGTCGTCTCATGGCTTCTCTATTGTGCAATTATTTATTTATTTATTTATGTCATAAAAATCATTCTTTGCCCATATTTGTCTGATATTTCATCGATCCCTTGTACGATTCTTGCCAGATAACGTATCGTTGAAATCAGATGGAGGAAAGCGCTTTCTGATACGAGGCTCTTTTGGAATCAGATCTGTTTCGCGATAGACATCAACCGAGTCATCTCACAATTCCAGAAGATCACGAGAACGATCCCTTCTCTCTCGCATGGTGATTATTTCGTGAAAATACTGCGAGCGCGAGGAACAAGAGAACGTGACATTGAAAAACGAGAGAGATGCACGCAAAATATACAAACGCATCGAGACGCGTTGCGTTTTAGAACTTGATGTCAGCTCGCGTCCTGTCACCTTGCATCATTAAATTACACAGATTCGCGTATCGCTTGTGACATTTCCTTGTGCGAACGTTTGATCAATTAAGTTCAGTCGGAATCTTCTTTGGCGCGTGTCAGCGGAAGTCAGGTGCCATCTAGAGCGTAATTAAGCTCGCGATCATGATCCGGACATGATGCATCCTACTCTCAATTCCTCCCAGGTGGGGGTAGATTTAACCGCCACTCGGTTTATAAACGTAGCATGGTGACACGATATGCCAGTCTTCTCTAGCTATTTGCTGTGCTTAGAAATTAACACCGATTTCGAGTCAACACGAGCCGCCATCGATCAGCCGGAACAATGGAGATAGCAATTATAGTTGGTAGGAGAATTACATCGGCTTCTTTTAACATTTTATGCGGCGAATGCCGTATATTCGTTATATTCTTATTCTTAGGTCGGAGGATCTCAAGTTTACGAAAGGAGGCTAAAAGTTTTAATCTGAGTATTAATCAATCCAATCTGACGACGTTGAACTGCTACTCTGTTTTATTAATTTACGTATGCGAGAGAATTCGTTAGAGATTGAAGTCAGTTGGAAAGGTTGCCATTGTCTGGAAACTATATCCAATTAAATTTATCAGCTTACGTTCACAACGTTAATGCATGATTGCGAATTTGCGTGATTTCATAAATTTATCCTGCTTAAGGCATCATCTCTCTCCTATCGATCGGTCGTATTCCTTTCTAAAGTAATATCTTTTCTTTCTGCGATTCTTTTTGCAATTCGGATTTGATAACATCCGGAAGAAGTGTAATTAATTATCGAATTCTACGATAAAATCTGGATATTGCTTCGATGGAGTCGCATCTCTCACCTCGCATTGATTCACGGCATGATAGAGCTGTTCGAGCGCATTTCTCCGATCAGTCGCTATCGATAGTCGCGATTATCGTTCGCTAAAATCATTTGCTCATGCGATTTATGAAAACTCCGAATAAGCACACGCAGAAAAAAAGAAAGAGAGAGAGAGAGAGAGAGAGAGAGAGAGAGAGAGAACTGGAGGAAATACCTTTAAATGGGCGTGGGCGTAAACAACCTTGAGTGAAGAAACAACGTCGCAGTCCGCAAGAAGCGGACTGATCTCGATTTAAAATAAACCTTGATTTCTCAATGAGGCTGCAATCATCCAATAGAGGCGCGTATTAAGGCCGCGCGGTATCGCAACGAGACATTTAAGCCACTTTCAATGGATTTATGCAACGCGTTCTCCAATCTTGCTCTCCGATTGTAAAGCTTCCGAAAATCGCATGCATCGATCATTGAACGAATCACCGCGATTATTCCGGGCGACATGTTGAGTCGTTAATCGCAATCGTGACGCAGATATCATTTTCTGAGGAGAGACTCCGAGTTTTCGCTTAGAGAAGGCTCCTCAATCTCTCAAGATTCGTCACTCTCGATTTTCTTTCTCCTAGCAATGGCGTTCCTCAGCATGTTCGCGTTCTGTGAGGAAGGCTATGCTCTTCCCGAAGACGTGAAGACGACCACGGTGAAAGACATAAAGGAACCCAAGGAGATCAAAGAGGCGGCGACCGCGTCCAAGGACGTAAAGGACGCCATCAAGGCCGCCAAGGAGGCGAAGAAGAGACAGAAGGATTGTGCACGGGAATGTGGGAACGATTACGATCCCGTTTGCGCTCACGATCCTGCCGATCCCAACGTCAAGCCGATTACCTTCGGCACGCAGTGCACCATGGATGTTTACAACTGCGAAATGGGATTAAGTAAGTGTACCCGCAAATGCTCGGAGATACGTCGGATGATGATATGTGAAACATCAGGCCTTACAAGTTAATTCCTTGCTTCCTTCGTAGAGTTTAATTTCTTTCTAAAACTAAAGCAGGAAATATTATTCCAATCAACAAAATAATCCCCGTCATTCTCAGTGATCTTGAGCCATCTAGCTTTGATTGTTGCTGCTGACAATCCGGCCGTTTTGAGTCGATGAGACGGTCCATGCTTGAAATCAACAGCAAAGAATTAATTTGTACAGCTAATAATTCCAGAAATGAGACAACGTGGCTCATCATCAGCTTTTGCAATCTGATCGATGACGCTACGTATGTGTGTCGCTGACACGCTATCAATTGTACCGATTGTCTGTGCGCAGAATTGGCCGTGAAGAGCAAGGGCGAGTGTCTTCCTGGGTCCTGGATCAAGCTCCCCGCGGGTGGCAGTATCGTGGGAGAGTGAAAGCGTCCGGAGCGATCGCTCGCGACGTCTCCGAAAGCCGTTGAAAAGTAGAATATTAATTGTCGAGTTAATCGTTAGGCTATTGTCGCGAGTTATACCTGCATATTGAACACCACTCCAACGCGGTTTCTTCAGCGCGACAGGACGAAGAGGATGCTGAAGACGCGATGTCGCGAGAAAGTTCAATCGATCATACATCACATACGCTATGTAAAGCCAACACGCATCTATCCAATAAATACTAACGATCAGCAATTAATTCTGCTTCCTGTGATTTTCGTATCCTTTCCCGCCGCGCTCTCGTTCCTTCGTGCTTTCTAAATCGTACCAGCCGATGCGCGCGTCGAACATGCAAGCAACTCTGTCAGGTCTGCAATTCGTTTCCGTACATGTAAATATATCTTTGATTTTAAAGAAGCACGAAAATAGGTTCGCGACAGGCTTGCTTTGTTTTTCGTCTTCGTTGCGTGTGTTATATATATTCTTTCACGTGTTCGATGGATGTATTTCCGCCTTTAAAATTGAGATCTTAAGCAGACGATTTTTTTCTTTTCACCTTGCAATAATTCTCTAATTTTATGTTATTTTGCGTTTTTTCGTAAACAATTTCTTTTCTTAGCTTCATTAGTAATAGTGAGAGAATTTGTATCGTTGGATTCGATAAATAAAACGTTCGAGGATCCTTTATTGATCAATATCGACGATCTTAAGGAATCTTATTTCGTTTGTTTTTCAATGAAATACGCATGCATATCGCATCGTTTCTGCACTTTTCTCGCATCGAATGGCATTAGCACGAGCCGATTCAGGTTATCATTACCGATTGACAAACAAATGGCAGTTTGCAGTTCGTCTTCTAGATGGCTGAACTTTGAAATAAATCTTGGTTTCAGATTTAGCCTGTAATTGTTATCCAACAAGGTGTTTAGAATGATCGAAATGTTTGTCAATGACCTCTTCACGAAAATTTACAATAATTTGTAATCAACAATAGAATATCGGTCGAACATGACTGACTCTGTTTTGAGTCAGACTTAGACAATAGGATTTGGATTCATCCAAGGAAACTCTTTTATCTTCTCACTCATCGTGTGTGAGCCGCTTCTATAAATTAACGAACTATATCGATATAAAACGTACAAGCAGCATTATTATGTCATCACTGAAAAAACGTCTCATATATTTTCAAAGTAAAACGCACGCTTTCAATCGAGAGCGAGAACTTTGCATTGCTCGATTAATCGCTCGAAGAATTTCCTACAAACTGTTTATACGAATTTTATAATAATTAAACAATGTATTGAACAATGCTCTAACGAGTAATTCGTACGCACGGCCCTTGTCCGTCAATCTTCACCGCAATGAGTTTACCTCCCAAATCAATGTCCAAGATAATGAGGATGCGACCGTGCGCAATGAAGACTGGCCGCAAGTTGCCTTCCCAGTGTGGTGCACTTTGTCCCAGCCGCGATGTGCCGTCTGATCCGGGTTATCTGCGACACGAGCGACTTGTCTTCTAGAATCTACTGTGTAATCGTTCTGCTCTCGTTATGCGATACGACGACGTGCTCGTATGCCCGCGCGCGGAATTTCGCAGGTAACCGATCGCTCAATGAAATTCCTCGTTTATTGCAATCAGCTCTTACGGTGGAGATCAAGTAAAGCGTCACGCGGAAAAATGAGGCGATTTAATCGCTCTCGAATGCGTGAATCGAGAACGTAAAACGTCACGCCGCGCAGAGATCTCGCATTCGAGAGTCATAAATAAGTCCGATGTTGTTCTCGTTGCTCAAAAACGGATAGAAAATATTGTTGATACATGCACGCAATAAGAGCTCAATCTCTTGTAGAAAAAGAAAGAAATTAAAAGGAAGCTAAATTAAATGAAATTTTTAAGATGCGGAGCATTCGATGTCAGCTATCGAGAAGATGGAGAACCGATTGTCAAATCTCGAACGCAGATTGCGAACGGTGGAGCAACCGGGTAAGATCTCTCGCATTTCGTAATCGTTGATGGATCCGCGCAAGCACACCTCATGCTCTCGCAGTTTGGCAGATCAGCACGAGAGAGGAGGACTGGGAAGTATGCGCCGAGGGACCGTGCAGATGTGTGCCGGAAGTGAAATCGGTGTCCTGCTGGAGATACGATCTGTCGGATCTGCCGGCGACGCAGCTGATTCCCGCGGACGTGCTGAAATTGTAAGCGATTAAAGGAGACTGGAACGCTTCGCGGGAGCACCGCGACTCATTTCGCGTTACTTTGACTCGCGAGATACCGGAAGCGTCTCCGAAATTCAGAGATGGAAGAATGCTTCATTGTTGCCGTGTCACTTCCGCGATTACGTGTTACTTGAGTCTCTTTCCTTTGATTTCGCGCATTTCGTCGTCTTTTTTTCTCGCCTCAGAGTTTCTTTTTCTTTCTGAACGGTGCGCGAGGACCGCTTTGACAGAATTGATCACGCAATGTCCGATCGCTCGTCGTTTCAGGGATCTCGGCGGTAATCGGCTGAGCGCGCTGCACAGGGATACCTTCAAGAATATGACGCGGTTGCATCATCTGTGAGCATAGAAGTAACGGCGCGATAGCTACATCTTCTAACCAGAGATCACCAATTGCAGGGATTTGAATAGCAATCTGCTCGAACACCTGCCGTCAGACTTGCTCCTATCATTGCGCGGCGTCGCGAATCTCCAGCTGAGTAACAATCTCGTGAAGAAAGTGCAGCAGGATCAGTTTCTGGGATTGACGAACCTCCGGATGCTGTATGTAAATCGCCTGAGGCGAACGAGTGTCGTTACTCGCATCGTTGCATGCGAAGATGCGGAGTCGAGAAAGTATCGAGAAATGAGATAACTACTCGATTTATTACATCTCTCTCTCTCTCTCTCTCTCTCTCTCTTTCTCTCTCCTTCTCTGAACATACTAAAAACTCATACGCGCGTATATCCCGTTTCATTCAGCGATCTGTCCTGGAACAAACTCCGAAGCCTGCCGGAGGATCTGTTCCAGAGCAGCAGCCTCCTGACTTTGCTGGATCTCTCCTGCAATCGCATCTCATCGTTGTCGGTCGGTGCATTCCGCGGTCTCGGGAAACTCGAGGAACTGTTGCTGGCTAAAAACCGCTTAGCCGAATTACCCGCCCTGATATTTCGAGACACCGTCAATCTCAGGCGTCTCGCGCTCGAGGAAAATCGCTTGAGAGAATTGCCAGTCGGTGTGTTCAAGGAGTTGACATCTCTCACGGAGTTGGACATAAGAGAGAATCGATTGACGGAGATGCCTGAGGGTATGCTGTCGACTCTGGTGCAACTGAGAAACCTGGAATTGTCGAACAACAGAATATCCCGGGTAAACAAGCGGACTTTGCACGTTCCTGTTTTGAGATTTACGCCGCTAACGATCAGCAGAACCGAGAACATTTCTGATGGATATATTCGTAGATCGCGCGCTTAGAAAATCTCCTCGTTTTCTGAAACAAACACTACGCGTGTTAAAAATATCATAAGAACCGATAATCGCTGAGGATCATTCGGCAAGCATCGATATATTAATTAAATCTTCATGGTAGATCGATGCGAGGGCTCTTAAGGCCACGACAGCGCTCCAGGAACTTCGACTAGGGCGTAACCACATAAAATATCTGCCATCTGGATTATTCGACGATTGCGCGTCGTTGGAACGTCTGATTCTTTACGGCAATCGCATGGAAATCTTGGCAAAAGGCGTCCTCCGCGGTCTGTCCAATCTCACTTCCCTGTTCCTGCAATCCAATCGACTGAGAGTGCTGCAATCAGGAGTCTTCGACGATACGCCGCATTTGCAAAAGCTGTGAGTCTCGAGATCTAGATCTTACATGCAAAAGGATGTACTGATCTTATCGCGATCAACGTTACTTAATAACATTGAATTTCTAATTTCATTGCACGCTTCCTTTATCCATTCTAAAAGGCAGAACTCAGACGAAAATGGAACTGCCGCTTGATGCTTGCTCCTTAGCACGTTAACGACAGAAAAGTATGCATAATCGAAGCTCAAGTTTCGTATGTAACATCATAATAATTTCCACGTTTTGCAAATATTTTCCGACAGACGAACGAGGTATTCTATAAGAAAATATTCCACGGGTCATCGTATCTTTCAGACGATTGGAGTCGAACGAGTTCTCTTTCCTGCCGGCTGGCAGCATGGATGCCCTATTCGCGATTCAGCAGGTGCGTCTAGACCAGAATCCTTGGCACTGCGATTGCCGTGCTTCTTACGTCGCCTCGTGGTTACGCAGAAGATTCGCCAGTTTCGCGAACCTGACTAGCATGATGCAGATGAGAAAGGCCCTGATTCTGACCAGCAATTGGAGCGTCTGGGAATTTGGGGCGGGTGCAACCTGCAGTGGCCCAGGCGCGCTCGGCGGCCAACCTCTGTTGCGTCTGACCTTTCACGAACTCTGCGAAGGTCAGTGGGCCTCCATGCGAGGCATCATACCTCGGTTACCACTGAACGCATCGTCTGTGACTTCGCGTACAACCGGAAAGGACACGGTTCTCGTACGTATCGCCGAATCACCACGAATGCATCCAAGCGATCCGCTTCAATCTCTTGATAATTCACTTGTAATCACTTCGCGATGCGATAAAAGAAATTACTCGAGTAACCGTGAATGGTCACTCATCCCTCTTTGACTGTTTACACGGTTACTTTTGCGTAGTAACAAACGAATGATGAAGTCATCGTACTCGTGAAGAAGATTGCTTTTCCTTCCATGCTAATTGTTATTTTCCATCCTTCTCCTTGCGCTGTTACAGGTATAGATGATGTGTGACTCGGATGTTCTCAGCTCTTCACGGGGGATAAAATATTATGCGACGTCAATTAGACTCGGATACTTGATAAAAATAATTAGCGCATTGTCGCGCGCTAATCGTCCCTTGGCCGTTGCATGTCCAATTAATGATTTTATTTTCTCTCTATTATCATAAATAATGCGGCGCATATTATCATGTATGTTTACAACTGTAAAACTGCGTGGCATGTTTCTTTTCGCTGATACCGCTCGTAATTGCGGTATGAAACGTATATGGTAAAATAAAAACGTGGTTCTGGAAAAAAACCTGAAATCCGATATTGTATGACTCTTTTCTGTTTTAGCTTCTTATCGCTTTCATTGTTTTCGAGACTTTGTAACTTTCAAGCGATCACATCGACCTGTTTTTGTTAGATAAGATTGTGGTGCGATCAAGGTTATATCGCAAAGTGCAATTTATAATTATTATTATGCTAGGAATAGAATAAAAACAAACGAAAATCATATAATTTCTTTCGGAAGATTAATTACAAATTTTTTTCGCGATTTTTAATACGAGAATAAGCGTCTGCCATATATATTTTCAATCCTCAAGCTCTTCAGAAAAGGATAGAAGAAAAACACGCGTCAAGTGCACGTAAGAAAACTTTCGAATATTGTTATAATTACATTTATATTATATTTATATATGTATTTATCAATTAATACTATTAATGATTAACATTGCTGATAAAACGATAATTTATCGTCTTTAGAATGCGACTAATGTTTTCCATTCACGTTTCCAAGATCCTTGATTTCAAAACAATCCTTTACTTCTTACATCTTCTTTAACGTCCGCCTCGCGCTATTCGCAAGTTATATCCTCAATCTTTCCATTATATAATTAGTCTCTTTTCTCGCGTCATTATTCTCTAATATTCCTTTCGTGTAGCAATAATAATCTTTTATCCTTCAACATCAGCTATCGGCATAGTTAATCTTTTCGATCATACTTCTTCAGTATCAAATATAATCTTTTCGATTAATGAAGTTATTTTTGTTCGATGATGATATCGCTTTGATGTACGAGCAAATTGATGTACGAGCATTTGAATAATTTACATAATCCATGCAGCATGGATCAATAAACATTTCTGTCGTCTTCCGTATCTCGGGAAGCTGTCCATTTTTAAATTTAGGATATATGACCTGGGTCAAGGAGCTGGTCCAGGGATTACTTTCAAGAGACACATCTCTCGGTTGACCCGTGTCCGAGGCAAAGATGGCGCACGGAGGTATCCGGGTATCGTAACTGTACTCGCTCGCTTCGTTTCAGTATACTTTTCGCGATGGCTGCGATAGGTACCAACGGCGTTGTCGAGCTGCTCGAGATACTCTTGAGGATCCTCAAGGAGGAAGGAGCGTTGGATGCATCCGGCGACCACCCCGTGGCACAGTTCGTTCACCCTGAGGAGCTGAAGGTAAATAGCGATTTGGTCTCCTCTATCTCGACGTGCGATGCAATCCTGCGATGTGCCGATTCGCTTACTCTTTCCTCTTCCCTTCTTTTAATTGGGCTCTCCTTATTCTCCTCTTGGTTTAATTTCACTCAAATAAATTTCGCATCTTAACGTTTGATAAAGATATTGTGTCTCTTCATCAGCTTCTTCGTACTTTAGTTAAGTAAATGAGGATAATATCGAGGGAGTATATATTTTTCAGATAACGACAAATGTAATCGATATTCTTAAAACACGATTCCACTCTTTAATGGCAATTTAATTACGTGTCACCTGCCTCGAACATGTCCGCGACTTATAAGATAACGACTTTCGTGTTGATGTTTTTGTCCGCCTCTCGTATTTGTAGTCATATCCACGACTTGAGTTCTAATTATGACTAAACGTTAATGCTTTCATGCGAGTATTCTAATCATATGAATCGTATAAATCGAGATAACGTCTCGATCTTTTGAATATTGATTGAATATTATTAATAATATTATATCGATTGCTATGTTCGGTTCCGAGAAAATGAGAAATTGACGATTCCTTTATTGGCGAATTCGTGAATTCTTTTACAACATTATTTACGTAGCGATGTCTCGCTCGAAATTACTTAAATATTATTTAAAAGATCCGGTAAACGCATAAAAGTTCGCGATATAGCACGCAAACGGTGATACGCTTTTTAGCGGGAAGAAATATTCCGTCTGGTAGAATATTTGCTCGCGAATATTTACACGGTCCGATCGGAACAAGTTTCCGATATAGGTAATGTGGGGTCAATTGTAATGTTAACGCGTAATTGCTAATCGCATATGAGTGTACCTCGCCAGATGAACCGTCGCTTTTTTCGCAGAACACGCGATAACATGCTTTTTCAGAAAGAATTGCTCTCGCGCTTGATTAGAATGATGCGTCATATAAATAAGAAGAGAACCTTTTCTTATTTCTTCTCTTCCTTATGCCTCTATCTCTCTTTATTTATTCTTCTTCATCGGATCAGAATACCATTCTGCTCCTGCGGATTAGGATCATTCGAATGAGATTTTTATTTTGCTGTTGTTAATATTTCGCTATTACTCAAACATCCTTTGTTCAGCCTATGGCAATGTTATTTTTAAAGAACGTTGTTATCACAAGCGGGATACGCATTAGCAGAGATCGAAAATACGTAATAGGTTTGACACGGAATAATCATCCTTCTTCTCTATCTATCGTTCGTCTATGCAGAAGAAGCTGCCAATCTTATTGAGCGAACTGCCGGAGACCAGCGAGAATCTTGAGATGGCGATACGACAGATCGTACGATACTCCACGAAGACGTGCAGCCCGCATTTTCATAATCAGCTCTACGCCGGCGTGGACAAGTACGGGCTGGCTGGTTCCTGGTTAACGGATGCCCTCAACACGAGCCAGTAAGAACAGTTCTCGAGAACAGACTCTTGAGAAACGCCCGGAGGTATTTGCTTCCGCACTTTGCGAGGCGTAATACCATCCGTCTCCTTTTCCAAACGGAAGGCGACGAACGCGCGATGATATCGCCTTATCATCTCGTAGACAAGCCAGTTCGCGCCCCAGACGAACGCGACCTGACCTAGCATAATCCCGCAATTTACTAAGCGTGCCGAAGTCCTTGTTGTTTGACGCAGATCGTTCATGCATATGAATTGGAAGCTTCTCTCTCGCGAATGCCTGAATGGATAACCACTTGGACAAGAAGAAAGGAAAGCTGCGGGTTGGATTATTAATGCTAGGAACGATTAATCACGATTTTCCCATTAGGTACACCTACGAAGTCGCCCCCGTGTTTACGCTGATCGAGCAAGAGGTGATAAAGAAGTCGCTGGAGCTGGTAGGCTATCCGTCACCGCCGCAAGCCGATGGCATAATGAATCCGGGTGGTAGTCTATCAAACATGTACGGAATGATGCTCGCGAGATACAGAGCACTACCGGCGCTAGTGAAGACGAAGGGTACCAGCGGAATGCCTCCCCTGATCTGCTTCTCCAGCGAAGACAGTCATTATTCGATTGTCAAAGGTGCTCACTGGCTAGGCTTGGGAACTGATAACGTCTACAAGGTACAGCCATTGTTCATCGCTTTGATGAGAATGCAGTCCGTGTCATCGTGCATAGACAATTCTCGATTCTTGAGAATAATATCGAGCGCTCATCTGCGAAGAACGAGTCAAGCGTGCGCTCGCGATCCAATTCCTGTATCAATTACGACCGCGACGGACTTTTAGCTGGGCATTTAGTAAACATCTCGCGCTATCGAGCAACGGACGCGCATTTATTAATAAAGTATCGCTGTTGATTAAATGTCTGGAAAAAACGCGGGGAAACTATCTTATCTCCAGTTTACAAGAAACATCCGAATCACACCATAGGACAATTTCCTCAGCAAATCCGTTAAACGGGTCTCGCGTGAGATGCGATGCGCAACACGGACAATATTCCGGGAATAATCGAAACAAGCGAATTAATGATAATCGACGATCGCGGTCATTGCAGGTAAAGACGGACAAGCTGGGCCGCATGAAACCCAGCGACCTGAAGAGGGCCATAACGATGGCGAGAGACCAGGGATGCCTGCCGTTCTTCGTTAACGCCACCTGCGGTACCACCGTACTCGGGGCGTTTGATCCGTTGCCGGAAATCGCCGCGATCTGTCAGCAGGAGAATCTCTGGCTGCACGTAGACGTCCGTATAAGTATGAGCATCACGTATCTCGGGACTCGACGTGATCTGAAGGCTAAAACTGTTTGCAGGCCTGTCTCGGTGGTACCCTGCTGTTGTCGGAGAAGTTTCGCCATCGGCTGTGCGGTATCGAGCTGTTCGTAATTATTTCATCGTATCTAGCGCTCTCGAGAGAGGAAAGTGATCCTAATATTCGCGGCTGAGCAAATTGCTGATTGATCGTTGCGTCAATCTCGAGTATCGCGCGCGTATTGTATCTTGTAGTTCACTAGAGGCTATTTAGATTCCTTCGTATGTAGCGTCCAAAGAATCATTGAGATGACCGAGATGACAATTATTGAGTGACAGAACCGACTTTCCTCTCTGTGACGTTAAGAGCACTTCAATCCCGAACGGTATTCTGCTCTTTCTGTTATTCAATTCTTTCTGAGTAATATTCTTTGTTTTCTTTCTCTCCCCTCCTCTCTTTATCTTTCTCTCTTGCTATGATCCAATCGGTCCAGCTCGAACTCGGTGTCTTGGAATCCACACAAGATGCTGGGCGCACCGTTACAGTGCTCTTTGTTTCTGGTGAAGGGCAAGGACATATTATACAAAGCGAACTGCGCCGGTGCCGACTATCTCTTCCAGCAGGACAAATTTTATGACAAGAGCTACGACATGGGCGATAAGAGTGTGCAATGCGGCAGGAAGGTAATCGTTTCTGTACGCAATACCGTTTCGAGGATCGCGCGACAATAGAAAGATACGAATAGGAAGTCGTAGCAAATCCTCGCGAGATTATTAAGAACTCTAGAATGCATTTCGCATGTAGCCCGACTGAACCGATTGAAACAGAACAATCATTACCATTCCGCGTGCTTTTCACTTTAATGCTCATGCTGCCAAGGTCGACGCTATGAAGCTTTGGTTGATGTGGAAGGCTCGCGGCACGGACGGCCTCGCGCGATCCGTGGACTGGGCGATGTCCTGCACGGAATACTTCCTGAGACGCATCAAGAATACCGCTGGCTTTCGACCGGTGTTACCGCAGTTCGAATGTTGCAACGTTTGTTTCTGGTGAGCACAAGCCGGTCGTTTATCGGTCACGATAAATGTGATTGTACGAGGTACAATCATTGTAGGTACATACCTCCGAGCATGCGTGGACAGGCCGAGACTCAGAAATGGTGGACGAAACTGTACGAGGTCACGGTCAAGATAAAGGAACGTATGCTATTAGCAGGCACGCTTATGATCGGTTACACGCCACTGGCGCAGAAGAACATCGGCAACTTCTTCCGCATGGTGGTGAACTGCCAGCCACCACCCTCGATATCGTCCATGGACCACGTTATTAGCGAGATCGAGAAATTCGCGGCTGATCTGTAGGCGAGCAGTTCGCTTTGGTCGTCCGCGCGCTCAGGAAAACTCGTTGTTCTGGAGGAGCCAAGTAGTGGAAGAATCAACTCGTGGGAACGTTAATAAAAAAGAATATTGTCTGTATTGCAAACAGGTGCACGAGGGAGGATAAATGAAGAGATCGCATACAATAATCGTCGCTCGCGCGTAAACGCTTTAAATATGAATACTTGGTTCTATATGTGACGGGATCAGGCGTCGTTACACTTTCATGGAATTATGTCCGTTTGATGTTTCCGCGATTTTGCAGTTACACGCAAGTTATCTTACATTCTTTCCGCGACGAACCGCAAGCTTCGATGTAGCAATCTTAACACGATTAAATCGTTTAATTGTAAATTCATGATTTTGGAAGACATCCAAGTACATTTCATCGTAAGCAAAGAGACGAGTTACTTCAGGTCGCATACGTTAACATGATTCGTGAGCGCAACTCAATGTGAGCCAATATAAACGCAACGTGTATATGCGTGCGCGTACGCGTATTTCTCTGTATATGTATGTATTTTAGTCACATGTTTATTACATAACATACGCATTCGCTCCGTCATCATAAAGCTATGTTTAAGAAGACGTATTTTTATGTACAACTCCGTATCATGGCACTATGTTACGTCGGTATAAAAATTCGATGCTTCTCCTATGAATAAAAATACGAAAAGAGACGAACACTCACTTTCCGAGACATGTATACCTATACAACACACTCTGCATTTGTACAATGACTATACCCAATCAATCCGCTCTCGGCGAGGTCGAGTGCTCGCACGTGATCGCGCTCTCAACGTGAGCGCTGCGCTTTCTTACGCCTTTCTCTGTTTCTATGCCGTTTTACACACATGAGTAATCTTAACGAGATATACGATATATGAAAAAAAAATATATATATATATATATATATATGCGGATGAAGGATCGTGAAAACTTTATACAGATGGATAAAGTCAAATGCCCAGACCTGAGCGGGATTAATTCTCGATGATTTCGCCCGTTCGCATTCCCTGCCTCCCATTTTTCACATTTGTCACATCTAGGATAGGAAACAGAGCTATCCAGCCAGATAACTTCAGTCTTAGAGATGAATGTAGAATATATAACGAATTTTTATCGAATTATGCAACATACATGTTTGAGCGGCGAAGCACACTGCAGCTTATATCCAAAGGATGGAAATCTCTTCACTTCTGTCGACGAGGATCGAAAATTGTGTATTTATATAACAGAGAATGAAATTCGCATGTGCATTCGACAGCATATCATAGCGAATTAAGTGAAATTATTGGCAAATCCAACCTTGTGAATTTGTTTTCAGATCTTGCATAAATTCTCTCCTCTGTCATTAAAGAAGACAAATGATCTAATAGCTGTCACCGACAAATACATATGAAGAATCTTCATATATGATATCCGGTGAAGTAACATGCAAACTGGCGGATTACATGATGTGTATTCGCCGTCAGTATTCTTCTCGATTAGAAATTGTTCGTTCGAAGGCAAATCAAATGGTAGTACAGAGATTTAATCTATCATTCCTTTACGGCTAGAAAATTCTTTTCTCTCTAGAAAAAGAAGATAGAATCTTCCAGAAAGATTCCTGAAACCAGGAAGAAGGGATGGATTAAATGCTTAGTATATTTGACTACTGTACCGCCTCCAGATGAAGAAGCAATCTCCGATCTCCGAAAACAGTTGATGTGGAGAATACACATCGTGTAGTGATGGAAGATGAATATTTAGCACAAAATTTGGAGAATCTCTTCTCTGAAACCGTCAGAGAAGATATTAATTTAAGATTTTCTTCATTTTCGTATCTCGTGATCGAAGAGATATCCGAAAGATATAGACTTGTAAGCTTTGCTGAATACTATGCCAGCGTGAATTTCTGGCAGTACGTAATATTGATAAGTATTGAAACCGACTGAACATATCTTTCATATCCGTCTTTGCTATTATTTTCATTTTATGAAAGAACATTCCACATGTTAGTTTGTTACTCGTGTTAGCGTCTTGGTATCCCGTATCATTGAAAGATTCGCGCGATTGAAAAGGAAAATGAAAATAATAGCTGAAGTTCGATACGAATGTGACGTAGAATACTTATACATATTATAATTATACAATTTTTCACATGCACGTATTTGCACATTTTACGGCAGATGTGACCAGAATATGTACAGAAACAAAAAATAAACTCTTGTAAACTCCCTCGAAACAACGGCTTTCTCGCGAGGCACACTGAGTCATTAAAACGCTCGACATGTGTCGCTCGAACGTACCGTTCATGCGACGCGCTCGTTTATATATATTTTAAAAATTAACAATTGAGCGAGAAGAAGCCATCGCTCAGTGTCCGCGCCGAAACGTGCATCGAATTCTTGTCATTTCATATTGAGCAACGTCGTCGACGCAATTGCGTCATCAATCGCAGCGTTCTCGTTATCTCGAGCGTGCCGGAGAACGCATACATCGCTTACCTAATGCTAAGAACGTGCATCCGAGCGGAGGCTCGTGTAATCGCTTCGAAGATATTGCGTCTTACTTTAATTAAGTAGGTATCTCTCTCGAGTTAGTTTCTCTTTCTAGCCAACTCTAGCTCAAACGATTTCTCATAAATGATTTCTCAATTGCAAGACACTATCACTCTTCCTATAAACCGGAAGTCTTTTCTCAAATTGTCCATATATCACCCTAACGTTGATTCAACGCTAATCGACCGATAGGGTATGTTTGTATGTATGTATGTATGATAAGGTGTGTATATCGATTACACAGCTGCCAAGTGCGTGGAATGAGTTAGTCTTCGACAATGTCGCGTACAATTCGCTGTACTGATAAATCACTCCAAAATCTCATAATCGAGCAGGCCAGAGATCACTGAAATCACTGAATGAAACTGAGACGCACAATTCCGAGTCTAGAGTTCAGTAGTACTTGTCTTGATCGAGATCGGCACGGATATGCTGCTGGCCATGACTGTTACGCTTCAGAGTCGCAGTAGCGGATTCGTAGTCGAGACTCTTCGGATACAACTTTGGACTACCGAGACCGTTAACGTTTGGGTTGCTCTTGCCGCGCAGAGTCCCGTTTCCGTTGGTGCTGCCTGAGAAGCTAGGTTGCCGTTTCGCGTTCACCTGTCAAGCAAATTTTCCCATTGGAATATCCGGGTCAGGTACGCGAGGTATTCGGATATAGTCGCGAGTAAGAGCCTCACCTCTTTCAACGGTACGGTGACATAAGGGTTCTGCTTGCTGATGTAATGTGGGCTGCCCGGTATGCGCGGCTTGCGTCGCTTCAGATAACAGAAGCACAGCACCGCGGTTAAGGCCAGGCCGAAGAAAAAACCGATTACACAGCTGCCCACCACCGCGCCCACCGTGACACCTGAGTTGTCCACGCTCGAAGGCAGCGCATTCACGTCTGCGATGAAAATTTCGATGAGATTAACGCAAGCACGGCGAACAATTCTTGATTTCTTAGACGATATTGCAGTCACGGAAAGACTGCATCTCATAAGCGATATCCAACTTCTGAATAGAATAAGAATTCTGAATATTGCAAATTGTAAATTTAAAAACTCAGAATCATCGCATCATACAGATGCATGAATGTTGTAAGAATCTCGTAATTACACGAATGTCTCAATGAACTTACCGTTATCCATGCAATCTGGAAGGCAATCGCGTGTCTCGCGGGTTAGTCCCTGACACATGCCGAGCCCGTGTTGGAGGCATGTTCGCTTTCGGTGCTGCTGATGATCACCGTCGCAGGGAGTCCAGTGCGACCACGTGTCCCAGCCAAGCAACGATTCACAGCTGGGCATCTCGCAGGTTTCCCTGACCAGTCTGGGACCGCTGCAGCTCTCTGGGCCGAGACACTCTCGTGTCCTGGTGCGTACACCGACGCCACAACTTGCCGAGCACTCAGACCAGTCCGTCCAACAGGACCATTGTCCTTCCGCTGCATTGCTGCCGCCGGAATTCAGACGGCACGAATGCGCGTTGCAGACTCTGCTTTGCGTGTTAAGGCCGCCTTCGCAAGGTGGCGACTCGCATTGCCTCACCTGTAAAAAAACGCGCTGTCCTGTAATCGCGATTCTTTCAAAAGTATAATTAGTTGTAAGTTGTAAATCGCGTTATTCCAAATTTGTCAAGTGTAATCCTTCATCAATCTTTCTTTCCAGATTTCACAAATCCCAAAAGATCTTTTCTCAAATCCAAGTGTTAGTTTGACATGTTGAATCCAGTAAAAATATCAAGAAGCTTTTCAAAATGTCATAAACGTGTGATGTCACGTTATCTTGGAGATTAAAATATCGCTAAGCACTTACCCTATGTTGGGTACCTCGTCCGCAAGGACGGTCGCATGGGCTCCAGGATGACCATTCGCCCCAGCCGTTTTCATTAATGGATTCCGCATACCCATCCCCTTTCCCTCTCAGGCAAGATCCGTCGTTTCTGCAGTAACGTTCCTCCTCTTTGGCAAGTTGCACTCGCACGCTCGAAGGGTCCTCCGTCTGCGCTCGACAACTGAATCGGAAACGCTTCTCCACGTAGCCCACGCTACCACTTTGCAAACTGGCATTCACGGCCAGCCAGGACGTCCATCCGGAGTATCGTTTCGTCTCGGCGCATTCGTGAGTATTACATTCCTCGACCTAAAGTACGATTTGCTTAAGTCAACTGATTCTTGCAACTTTAATAGCGATCATCGAGAATCTGAGAATATCTAAGGAAGAAAGGAATCTTCTACGAGACCTTGCGTGAAACTTGCCTGAAAGTCGCAGCCGGGGCATTCGACGCCGCTCTTCTTTGAGTTGTCGCAGGTCCTCTTTCTAACGCGTATTCCTAAGAAGAGAAAACCGATCAAATTAGATCGCGAGATAAATCGATCGCGCAGATGCGGATTCGCGGATATACGATTTGTTGCGCGTGTGCATATCTGCAATTGTAACGGCGATTACAACTCACCGCCGTTGCACGGCCGCGAGCACGCGTGCCAAGGGCCCCAGCTCGACCACTGGCCATTCTGGGGCGGCGGGGTGGCTTTCGCCGGGGAAGGACAAGGCGGCAGATCGATGCACACGATGTCATCATGGTCGTGACCGACGCAGACACGACCGCCAAACGCGGGCGCCGGATTCGTGCAGGTCCGCCGACGAGTTTTTATGGCGAAACCGCAAGTCTGGGAACACGCTGACCAGGCCGACCAGGCTGTCCATCCGCCGTGGACAGTGCAATTTGTTACCCTGACGCGCGCGCCCGTGCAGACCTCGCCGCCGTGTTGCGGTGGAGGATTGTTGCAGTCTCTGGTCTGGCATTGGCACATGTCGCTCTTCTGCAAGTGCGATTCGGGATCGTTAAAATGTCATTTAATCCAGTTTATTATACACGAGCAGCGATGTAAGACCGCGGCCAGTCGTCAGGCTTTCGATGTCGCAGGAAGGCGAGAAAGGAAGCGCTGTCGACAAATGTGCATTAAGACATTCGTCATCAGATTTTTCTTATGATTGATTTCATTTAGAGACGGAAGATACTTCGAGTATAACGAACATGCATGTCACGACGAACCTCCGCATTATCGCTGTGCGGATGAGCATGCGCATGACCATATCCGCTCGGTTGTTCCCCATTTATGCCATGCTGGCACGGCGACCAGGAGCTCCACGCGCTCCAGCCTCCGTCGACGGGGTCGGTGAGCACCGGACACTTGGTGACCTCCTGATGCCAATGATTCGCCAGGTAATTTTGCTTCGGTGCCTGCGCGCACTTCATAAGATGCTCGTTCCACCCACAATACGGCTCCTGGGCGTTCAGGCACGCTTGACGGCTCCGATGGCGATAACATTGAACGGCGGGTATGCTAAACGACGGAAGACATGGTTTAGCTTGGAACGGCCAGCATGAACATTCATTATTTCGGAGAACTCATTATTCAAAGCATGGGAGTGTACGTTGCAACATCGAATGATAGCGATACGCAACATCTAACATTTGAGACGCAGCGGATGGGCTTACCGTAGAACGCCGATTTCCATGCCGACGTAGAGGCTCTGCGTATCCTTGAGAAACTGTAAGGTCATCGGCGGCGAAGGTAAAGGTCCCCAGACCTCGACGATGCAGGTCTCCTGCGTTCTGGGCAGGACCGAGATCTTCTTGATCAGTCCGGTCGCGGTGGCGACATAAAGAACAGTCACGCTGCGATGCAGCTTGGTCGGTGTCACGTCCACCGCGATGTGGGTGAACCGTTCGAGGGTCGCCGTGTGCAACGGCTCCAACATCGTGCTCTGCACTGCCTCGTCCATTAGCTGGTACCGCTGATTGTCCATGATCTGATGCGGCGCAGTGTTGGACAACGGACCGCATCGCTGCCGATTGTGATGAGATACCGGTCTCCTTTCCCAGGCAGCACCCGCGTTCTCTTGATACTTGAAGGGCCCATTGAAGCTAGCGGCAATGGCCGACATGTTGTAGGCACAGATCGCTGAGCCCGCGATGCCGTTACTGATGATTGGACGGAAAGAGAAAGAACGTTAAAGCCGTTAAAGCCTTTCTTGCTTCGGCGAGAAGATTGCATCGTGTTTTGGGGATATCTCATTGTAATCAACAGAAATATAAGATATGAGTGATCGATATCGTATCGAAAACCATCGAGCAACATCGAAATAAATGAATCCTTATACAAATTCGTCGATTAAAACGCACAAGAGGATCACAATGAGAAGCACGCGAGGTCAAATCTGCGTATGATCAATGTGGCATTTACCGTGTGTGGTATCCGCCTGGAGTTTGTGCACAGACATAAATACAGATGATTAATTAATGCATGTTCAAACGTCAATCGAACCGCAATCAGTACTCACATGGGAGTCGTGAAGGTCGCGTAAATGATTCCCTCTTCCGGATGATAAGCCGCGCCTTGGATCTCATCGTAGTAGAATGGAAACTCGCCGGGCAGAGAGCAATTCAAGCGGGCTTTGCTGAAGGTCGTCCATACATCCTTCATCATGATCTGTCCACCTCGGTCGTTCTTGCAGACCCTCGCTATCCGCGAGTAGATTTTCTACAACGGACGCGCAATGATAAAGTTATATGACGGTAGATATTGGAACCAGCGATACGGACGATAAATCGTCATTTCCGGAGATTCTCGTAAAGGCGGTACGTCGGACACGTACGCGAGAGGCGTGCGAGAATACGAAGGACGCTTCTCTCCGGGAAGCGTTTAAAATGTCATTCAGCGTTCCCCCGATGTACGGATAAATTAATCTATCGCGTTGCGGAGGCCGCCCGGCCTCGCGCTTGATCGAGACGCGCGATCGCGCGGATGCAGCCGGACGCGGAATGTTTCATTAAAGTTATCCCTAGGCGGCAATTTGAGCGCGGCGATAGGCTGAGAAAATGATAAACATCGCGCGAACCGAGATCACGTCGGGGATGAGGGATTTTTCTGCCGCGAGGGAAACCGGCGTCGCGCTACGCGCTCGTTTCCACCGACACCGTAAGCGGCTAATTATACGCCTGACGCGAGTCAGAAGAGACGAGATCGCTAATCGCACGAACCGGCCCCTCGCGTGTCTCGGATGATGGAAGACGCGCGCACGTCACGGCGGATTACCGTATTGGCGTCGGCCTTACCTTGCCGCAGTTGATGTACTCCACGGCAGATTCGCGAAATAGAAAGTACACGTGATCCTCGGTCTCGAAGCTGCCCACGAACTGCGGATCGTTCAGCCACCTAGAAAGGAGCAGTATGAATTTAACGGAGAACGCAGCGCGATGCACATCGAGCCGCGATGGCAGGGAAAATACGACAAATGGTCCCGCGACCTGGTCTCCCTGCAGCAAAATTAGCGTCATGTACTTTTCAACAACCTGATCATTGAAGAACTCCTCGGAAACTCGGGAGATCAGAGATCAGGAAGCGGACTATTCGAGGCGAGGCGTTCGAGGCCAGTGATCGACGATTTAACGGAATAGGATGATCCTGGGAACAATGATCTCTATTTGCGAACGTACTTGGAGTCGTACTGTCGAGTCCGGAGGTTCGGCGATGCCAGGGTTCTGTAGATCGCAGGATCGGCTCCGGAGAAGTCGGTGAACGCGCCGGCGAAGAGTCCGCCAGTTGGACCCCTCGATAGAAGAGCCGTGACATTGGCGTGCGGTGAGTACGGGCACATGGCCACACCCGACATCTCGCTGGTCACGCTCGTTATATTCTCGATCTGCGATGATAATCGTCATCCGTAAAGAAAAAGAGAGAAGAAGCCGAGCAGCGTACACGACCGTACGCTGTTTCGTGTGTCCCAATTGCGAGTTTTACACGGCTAATGACGCGATAATCGTCCTCCGTCGACACGTCGACTCGTGAGGAGCGTCGTCGCACGTGAAAGAGAGAAAGAAACACAGCTCGTAATTACGAACGGGATTCGTTCGGCGTATCCCCACGTCGAAACGTACCTCTCGCCACGCGCACCATGGACTGAAGGCGTAAGTGCCGCAGGTGAAGAGACTCTTGCCGTTGCTGAGCAGCACCTTGACGTAATTGCGACAATCCTCGACGCTCTGGCCTTTATTCTGACAGGTGTTAACCTTGTCCTCTGGCGCGGACCACGAGGCGTGCTCCAGGTCCTCCAGCGACGTCAACGTCAAACGGTACAGATTGTCCCTGGAAAGACACGTTTTACAGTTTCGCGGAGCTGCTCTTCACGTGTCATCGGAGGGCGCGTCCTCCCCTCCCAACCGAGGTCGGCCGCTATTAACTCATTAAAAACCTGCAGCCAAACCGGCGGCCGCGACGAGCTCTCGGTAGTCGCGAAACCCGCTGACGTTTATCCGAGCAAGGGCAAGACAACCGAGAGAAACGAGTTCCGGTTCTTTCGAGAAGCTCCTTCGCTCGGAGAATCATCCTCGGGGGAGAAAGAGGGGGGTCACCGGGCCTCGATGCGAGTCCAACGTGACCTGGAATCGGCATTCGCAACCTTGGATGGATCCCATCAGAGCTGGATGGATCTCATAAAAAGGCTCGTAGGACATTTGAGAGTCGCAACCGGTAATGGGGAATGTCGTTTACGCAAGCCGCATTTCAATTTCAGATCGGGGGAAGGGTAACTGACGGAGCGACAGTGACGACGATGATAAGCACGAGTAATGACGACGGGAGCCCTTAAGGATACACACGTAGCTACGTTCAACGACGTCGCCGTAAGCCAATTGGAGCAAACCAGGTCGGACGATATTGCTTATCGTCGCGCATCTTTCTTCCGAGGGAGTTCCGTGCCGAGATATTCACGCGCGATTCCCGCCGGCTATATTCATGAATGCCCTTGATCGCGCCGCTTCAATTATCCGTTAATAAACATCGCTGCAAAGGCGCGAACGCCTTTGTAAATTGTCGCGATTCGACCCAGCTCAGCGCGCCCGCGACAGAAAGTTCGTGCGGTTTGAGAACTGCTACGCCGGATGGGTCGTGATTTCAATGTCGATAGAGTGACGACAGACGGCGATCGCGCGATCTGTGCACGAGCGACAAGCGATCATAGTTGATAAGAGTCCGATGGAAAGTCGCGTGATAGCGCGCTTTGTTACAGGCTCGAGTCTGCGAAATAAAGAATACTGGATACTCGCTGACTTTCTCCCTTTCAATATTCAAACGGTGACGAGTTTGGTTGCATCCATCTCCTCTCCGCGTTGGCTAATCTATAAAGTCGTTCAACGGAGCATGTACAATCCCATGTACAATCTTGAACCATCAGAGCAAGAGGAGGATGATTTGGCTCCAGTGCAATTAATGCAATCCGACTGTTTCGATGATTTTATCTCGATCGATATCTCTCTCGAGCTACATTTCTTCATACTTTGTACAAAGGTCCGGCATTCCTCGGCATGATCCCACGAGATCGCCGCATCGGGAAAGCGAGTTTCTCGACGAAGGCGACTACGGCGACGAGAGATGATGCGTCGAGACGTCCGCAGTCTCGGGACAGAGAATCGGAGGAAACGTGCGAGCGTATTTTCCGCGGAGCGGAATCGCAGCGGACGATCTCCATTCGCTCGCACGAAGAAGTCGGTGGCAGTCGCGAAGACGCACTCGGGTTTGACAGCGGCTTCGAGAGGAGCCCTCGAAAACTCCTCGGACGACATTCCACGGCAACCCACTTGACTCGGATGCGACGTGCACTCACGTGTACACATACATGTGTATATATGTACACGTATATGACCGCGAGTACGCGAGTACACGGCGGTACATGGCGGCACCGACGCGCTCGAGCAAGATCGAGAGATTGAACGATCGCTCGACGTTCACGTGCTCGTCCACCTGCGTGATCGATAGATTGGAATTTTTATTAGGCGAAATCGCCAATCCTTGATCTAATCGGGAGATTCCGCGGTGAGTCTACCGTCCCGCACGGGGTGATTGCTCGCTCGAACCCTCTTCAAGGGCGCGTGTATGCGCTGTTGCGAGCGAGAAGCAAATGAATTCATTCAGAGCGGTTTGTAGAAGCTGTGTAGAGGACGCGCACTCCTTTAACACACCGATAACACACCTGGCGGATCCTCTTCTCGTTGGAATGCGATTGCTTTCTTTTCAAAGCCCGATAATATAGATGAAGAAATTAAGGTTCCAGATTAGAAGCGCGATGCTCTCGAAATGCTTCTTAGCTTAGAGAAATCCCCTCGAGAAGGCGCGTTCGCCTTGGTTGCGCGGTTCCTTTTTGCATCCTCTTTCTGATTAATCTCGTTATTCCTCGTTATTCTGCGACAATCGTTTACTTTCACGAGAACTGAACAGCTACAGATCCGCGACGCGGATCGATGCGATGATCAGTCGCGACGCGTCGCGTAAGCGGAAACGCGAATATGTGTAGGTAAACGAACGGTATCGGTGAACCTGGTGCGAGAAAATCGCCGGAAAACATCGATCAGCGATTGCCTCGAGTCCGTCGATGAATAAATTATTATCCTGTAAGTAACCGCTATGGCGCGCGCGCGATTGACCGGCTGTCTCTTCTCGGCGAGGAGGACGATGATCGAGACGTCTGCGACCGGTAGATCGAACAGGAAGTGGCAGTGGTCGAAGGGGCCGCGGATAACCGCTGGATAACTCGATACTCGCCCGTGTCCCTTTAAGTAGCGATGCCTTCTTTTTTTCCGATCTGATCACCATACATGCAAATGCAAACGGCGTGCGATTCCGGTCGCTGCTTTATTTAGAAAGCACTTCAGGTGAGGGAAATCCTCGGGAACGTTGCTCCTGGATACGAGAAGCTAGTGATTTCATGGAGCATTTCATTAAAGTTCGTCGCGAACTTTAATGGGGCATTCCGTGCAAAAGAGACATCTCTAATTAAACATCCGTAAAATGGCTCTCTCTCTCTCTCTCTCTCTCTAAAAATGAAACTCTTTCTCTATGGGAAATCGTAAACGCGATTAAACGAGAGAAACTACCAGCTAATTTTCTCAATCAAGTTACGTGGATTTTAAACTCCTCGGCGTTCAGTCTTCCATTCCACAATTTAGATTTCCTCCGCCTTTTCTTGCTTTTCGAGGAATAGTTTGGTGCAAGCTACGGACAATGCGTTCTTCTGCTTTCCAGGATCGCGAGCGACCTGAACTGCCGTTGTACGTGGAACACGCGTGTCAGCGTCTCCATTATACAAATGTACCAGCGCTCTTTCATCAGACATCTCGATAATTGCTCGCTCGGCATTCCGCGCGGATCTTTTATCGAATCAATAAACTGAATTTATTCGCGATCGCCACGCTGCAATTCGCAATCTAATCCGCGTCTTAGCCGCGACGTACATGCATGATTGCGGCATGCCGCCTTCTGCACTCTGCGTGCCAAGGGGGACCGCGGCACTCATTAGACTTCGGTCCCATTCGCTTAATAATCCTGTATGCGATGTGCCGTACCGTGAGATCCCGTTGAACGGAATCTCGCCATCGGAAAGCGTCCGTTCTCTTCAGAAAATTCTTCCACAGCATCGAGTTCTTCAACGATGCAATGAATATACAGTCTGGAACGTTGCTGGAGCGAAACTGAGGATTGACACGCGTGCCGATCGATGATCAGAGATCATCGTCACACGCGTGACAATGACTTCCTCCCTGCGTGAGAAAGGCCGTCTTGTCGGTATCAACGACAGAACTTGGACAGAATTCAACCGAGAGAGATAAATTCACGTTTGCTCTGACCTCGACGTCTCGATCTGAATTTAATATCAACGCAACCGTCGAGGTATGCAACGGATCAAGATTCGTGAACGAGAGAGCCAGACGTGGAATCGGCGTCTTCAAGATGTAGAGAGTCTCGACGCCGTCTCTCCTCCAGCTTTCCGCGAGACGGCGGCGACGGGATACCCGCAACCAAGCATAAACGGCGCCTACGTGGGCGCCCGTGTCGCCAGCACCGATAGTTCCAACAGCTAATTATTATTTAAGTGGAGTATATTAAACGCGATCGGGTGACAGTGCGCGCATGTCGATTAATAAATCGACGCTACGCTCGGTCACTTCCATCGACCTACGTGCGCCACGCACACTTCGTGGTCCAGGGCACTCCTTCTTCGAAGGGATATCGTTGCTCGTACGTCCCCGGCGACATCACAAGGTCGCCAGGGACGAGGTGAATTATTCCACGCGGGAAAGAAGCCGGGAGCCTTCTTTCGCCTGTTCGGAGGAGCCGAAGAGATCGCGATCTGACAACGTCCGACGAGCGAGCATCCTCGGATGGATTTCTTCCTCATTTTGCATTTCTCTATCAAGGCGTGCTAAGGCGGTGCTACTCTTCATTAAACTCTCTTCAATTTGCATCGAATTAATCGCATCGCTCGATAATCAAAGCCGTGCTCGATGGACGGAATCGTTTCCCAGCGCTGCTCATGCCTCCGTTCATGCTCCGTTCGTTCTTCCTATTCGCTTCGCAGATGCGATGATTGCGAGGTACACCGTGCGTGAGGATATACGGCGGATCGCGATTAATCTCGTATCCCGCGTTGATGTATCACGCGCAACGGGACTCGCGCGGGACCCAATTTTACGGTAACGGCGCGACTGGATATCGCGCCGAGTTTTACGGCCGTCAATCAACGTCCTTCATATTTTCTTGTTACGGCGTTGATTCCGCGCGTGAGGTAGGCGGTCAGTAAGGCGAAGCCGATGTTGCTGTCGTCGTGCGACACGTTGGAACACCTCGATCGCCGGAACGTAACGAGACACGAGTCTCGGCATTGTCGTGTACACGGCGATTTATTTCGAGAGAGCGCCGGGCGTTAACGTAGACGCGTTCGCGCGATGTGGACGTGTAAACTGTCGTCGGCGTGTCCGTCCTGACAAGATTCGCTCGGCTCATACCGAGCTCACAAAGTAAACGACTCGCGAAATGGTGACGTAACGCTCTTCAAGCATCAATTTTGCACACTGTTGCATAAATGATTAGCGCAACAGTCGAGAGAGAGAGAGAGAGAGAGAGAGAGAGAGAGAGAGAAAGGGATATCGGAGCTCCGCTGGTCGAGACAGAGAAACGAACCTTGAAGGATCCCCGCGACTGCATCCTCGTCCTTTACTCGAGCAAGCTAGCTAGCAGCTGTTTCACGTTAATACCAAATTAATAGAAATTAATGAAAAATAACTATCGAGTCTTCCTTCCTCGAAGAAAAATCCACGTCGAGTCCAAGTCTTAAGGAGATCTTTCCGCCCGAATCGGTGGATCTCTCGATCGGTGGATCGCATTCGATTCAATCTGAACACAAAAGTGTTCAGTCCTAGTCCCAGGCGCGAGGCCTGAGTCGTAAGTAGCCACGTTGTTTATTGGCCGAGTGGCCACATTGAAACAGATTACTTCCTGCTCAGTGGATAAATCTGCCTTTCGCCCCCTCTCCTCCCCGCGGGGGATCCGACATGGACGATGACTGCGCACGCGCGCCATTGTGCCGGCGCGGATCTTACTCGTTGCGCGACAATCCGCGAGAAAACTACGAGCGACACTTGTCCAGCTCGTTCTCTCATGATCACGATGAGCGCTCGGAGGATGCACGATCCTCCGGGTGAACTTGAAACTCGCCACCGGCAGCGGCTATCCGATCGATCATCCCCCAGTACCGTCGTTCTCTTCCCCGCCGACCCGCGATCGATTCCGCGTAGCACGTGAAATTCTGCTCGCCGCGGGAATCCTATTTATCGCGCGGTGTCTTACTTTATTACGCGCCGCGTAATTTATCGCCGAGCGATATCGCGATCGTAAAGAGACGTACGTGACCGGGAGTTTATATCTGCTGTAAATCAGAGAGATATTTTAATCAGCCGCGAATGCATAACGCGGTAAACACGAGAAATGCCCACAATAACGCGGCGTTATGAATGGCCGAGCAATTTCGCAATTAACGTCGACTTTATAAATATGAAATACACGCGAGCGCACGGCAATGCCATACTTTTCGCATTTCGGCTTGTTTATTTCGAGATAAATCATCCGTCCGGGCCCATTCGGGCTATTGCTGGCACTATTGCTAGTCGAGGGACTGCTCGAGACGTCGTGAGCGCGACCGAGATCCCGCGTATCGATCGAGCGTACTTCCCACGCTGCGTCCCGCGTGCGTGAGTCAAGGATGCTGCGTGGACCAGGCCGCCGCGGCCCAATTCAGCGAAACGGCTAATTGCCGCGCACGCGACGCCGCGATAAGATCGCTCGCTCGCGCACGCGGCCAAAATATTGAGCGAATAACCGGAATGATAAAGCGGTCTGCCGTTCCTTTAGCTCGTTTATAAAATGCTCAGAGAGGGAAACCCGAGATCGCCTAGCATCTCTCGTCAAGCATCTCCGATAGAGCGATTTCGACCGGGGCATTCGACATCGGGGTCCCGCGATTAATTAATGCGAGATACTTTCACTCGTTTCACAATGTCCCCTACCACAGACCGGCCTCAAAGTGATCGATAAAACGGTGCACCGATGACGAAAGGGTAAATCCTGATCGATGTAGCGGCACTCTCCAAATATTAATCTTATCGTGGAAGGTCTTGGTTAATATCGTGTGAATATATGCTAAATCGATTGCCTCCGTGAGATAAGCGGAGGGATTTATCGAGATAATTAACGGCACAGATTAATGGCATAAAGTGACGTTACATATATGACACGTGAAGCTTACGTAATCAACAACGTATAAATAAACGTAATCATCAATGTCATTAATCGTAAAAGAAGAGAGAGAGAGAGAGAGAGAGAGAGGGGGGGGGAGGGAAAGGCAGAGGAAGAGTTCCATAATAATTATCCATAATAATTATCGAAACTTGCAAGTTCCGGAGTTCAAGGTACTTGAAAAGATCGCGTTGGAGAACGGATCGGGCTAGATATGCGTTTCCACCATTAAGCGTTAATCAAAAAATGTCCGCCAGCGAGATTAAACTTGACTCGGACGTGCGAGCTGCCAAAGTTGCCATGTCAGAGTTACGGAATCATACCTCGCAAACATCAAGCTCGCCCATCGGCGATCGAGCGAGCGGAAGAACCGGTCCTCGGCTCGAACCGGCTCGGCTGCGATCCTGCGGGATTTCCGCGGGGGAACAAGTTTTTCCGCACAGGGGCGCAGGCTTATCCGCGCGCGCGCGCGCGAGCAATGCGAGATCGCGATCGCCCGCGTCGACGGCGGACGCGACTAGCTTGACTCGCGCTCAGCGAAAAAGATCGCGAGGCTCCGGGGGTGGAGATATCATCCGGGGTCGCCGGCGGTGGAGGACAGGGAGAGGGGTTAGGAGAGGCAGGGCCGGCGATAAAAGCGATTATTTACGACGTATCGGATGGCCCGTACGCGTCCGCGCATAAACCTCTTTTTATCGGGCGAGATCCGAGAAAGGCACGCTCGCCGCGAACGGCGCGCCAATCCATCGATACGCCTCTCTATTAGCTGTCAGCGCCCGAGAGAACGCACCGATAAGCTTAGGGGTTCAGTGTGACGTCACGGCTGGCGCACGCATTAAATACGGGAATGCAAATCGTGGCGCCGAGCGAGCGAGCGAGTCGCGAGCGTAGCCGCGTTTAGGCTGCAAACAACTCGCAGCGGCGAATGCACGCGCGTGCATTCGCCTTGAGCTTATAAGAGAGCGCAGGGTGAGCGAATGAAGTCGAGGGGTGGGCCGATTTTGAATCCGGTTCCGGTATCCGAGCGAGAGAGTTCCCTCCGTTTCGGTTTCTCTCGAAGCAACGCGCTTCGGGCGCGGCCCGAAGAATCTCTCTGTTCTCGATAAACGTTAAATAAATGTCCCGCGTGTGCTCGAGAATTATCCCTAGAATCTCCCTCTCTCTTTCTCTCTCTCTCTCTCTCTCTCTCTCTGTCTCTATCTCTCAATCTTCCGCTCTCCCGCGCACTGGCATCTCTTCGAAATCTTCGAGGCTGACGCGCGAGACCTCGCCGACGAGTCCCTTTCGACTTTCCCACGCTCGCGATTGCTCGCGATTGCTCGCGACGACAGCTCGATGCATTTTTCGTCTGACCTACAATCCTCGTACACCTCGTACACCTCGAGTGCACCATGCTCGGTATCTGTACCACCGTGAAGTCCGTGGGCCGCATGCCCCGGCCCACGGTTACACATGCCAACCGGGCCCCGCTAGATAGGACCCGATATTCTCAGTGCTGAACTTCACTCGAGTTGGCTCAATCGAGCCAACGTTATCAGCATCGCTGTAGTGGCATTGCAGTAGTGCTGTTCCTGGCTGGTGCCTCTGGGAGCTGGACCGTGCGCGTTCAGACTCGCTCAAGTAGCCCGTCTTCGTATTCCTCTCCGAGAAGTGTTCGACAGGGCACGCACCGTCACATAAACTTGAAGTGACGTTTACACGCGCATCGAGAATCATTCCTCGGCAACTTTCGAGCCTAATTCGCGCGCCATCGCAGGAGATGGATTTTATCCTGATCGAAACAAGTGCAAGCGGCGACGTTGTACATTTCCATCCAAGATGTGCAGAGTCAGAATCGACTGCACTTTGCCATCTCTTTTACAACGCGATGATTTCATTGTTGACTTTGGCGTCTATGAGGTCATTCTATTCACGGAGAGTCTCACTGTCCCGCTCTCGATGGAAAAGAAAAGATCGCGGATCTTTCTCGTAATCCGCTTGATCTCGCGAAAGCTTCGTTCCGATTCTCGCGCTGCTTCCGAGAGACACGTAGAGAAATTGGTCTCGCTGTACCCGATAATCCCAGACGACCGCGGATGCTCGATATTTGTCGAGGGAGCCTGCGGACAGGTCGTGCCACGTGCTCTCTCCATCTCCGAGGGGGGCTAAGGGAGGCGGCGCGCCAGACGAGATTTCTCGCGATGCGAGACGCGTCGCGGCGCGTCGCGCTCGCTTTCTTCCTCGCCGAGTCGTGACGCGTCGTCGTGGCGGCGTATACCAAGCGGAATAATAAATTCAGCGCCGTTTAGGCGCCCTCTGCGAGACGAGGGCGGACGAGGAGGGAAGACAAGGCTGGTTCCTGGCTGGTTCGGGAGCGAAGCGAACCTTGGCTGGGCCGTGATCCCGAATCGGAATCCGTGATCCCGCCGTGTCGTGAACGTGAACAGAGATAGTCCGCAAGATAGAGACCCGTCATTATCCGTCCTCCTCCCCGTCCCTTTGTACAGCCAGCCTTCACCTTGCCAATTCCGCGCTCGGTCGCGAGCGACACGCCGTTTTTCCCCGGCGGGGGCAAAACCGGCCTCGTCTCTCGGAATAAAGGAAGAAGCGCCCGAAAGATGGCGAGAGGGCGAGCAGGAGGGAAACAAAACAGCCGTAACCCTTTAATGAGCAACTCGCAAACACGCTGTCTGTCGTTGAACGAGGCGGTTGCCGCTCGTAACGAGTTTGTGTTCGGAGACTCGCGATAGAAGGATTGCCGAGGCCATAAGAGAGAAGCGTGACGCTCGCTGCCAGGACAGGCAGACCTTCCGGTCCCGGTAATAACGGAACTGGCATCGGATCGGGCAGGAAGGGATGATTAAATCAAAGGATCGATCTTTTCTTAGCGGTAGATCAGGCACTCGTGCTCGCGCATGGAAGAAAGCGCTTGCAATCATCCGCCGGAGCGTCCGTTTTCTCTTTCGCGGATTCGAAGGGAAATACGTAAACGCACGAGGGGATATCATCGGGCCACGGGATTCTCGTCATCGACGAGAAAGTTCCCATCAGCGGAGGAGAGCATCGAGCGCTCGACAGAGTCGACTCGCTTCGTCTATTAATCCTCCTTGCATCGCAGAGGCGTCTCGCACGGTCGCGCGTCCTTTTGTGCGACTCGGCAAACGAAAACCGCGGCAGGCGCGGTTCCCCTCGCGGGAGCGATATCACAATCGATCGGCGCGAAATCGTAATATACGTCCCTTTTTCTGAGCGGCGCCGATTGCGCGCGTTACATAAACGCGCGTGCATTCCGCGTTAGCGCGAGCGCGGATATACGGCCGCCAGCGCGCGAGAGCTATTGCGTATACGCACAGGACACGCTGGCGCCGTCTGCGACATTCTCCACTTTCCATCCCCGTGGGGCTCCCCTCGATACTCCCCGCGATCAGCCGCCGTCCCTTTCCCGCTACCTTTGGCACTCCCGAACGGGTGCGGGAGTGTCGGAACCGTCTCGCAAACGGTGCGCGTGTCTGAAAAACGCGCGATCATTACGCTGATCGGCCGCTCGTGGTGTAACGTTATCTCCCCACGCACTCGCGAGGGCCGGGAGTGCCCGCCGAACTGGCACCTTTACCTGATTCTAAATTTGGTAACTCGCTCGAGGGAGCGAGTGCCAAACAATCGCGATAAGAGGTGGGAAAGGAACTCGTAAATATATGCGAGCGAAAATCAAATTGCGTGGCATCCTTGTAACGCGATTCTTTCGGAACACGCGAGCGTTCAGAGGACGCTGATTCGCGGGATGGACACGAAAGTGTGTACTCATATATATTCGCTTGCGGCGTACGTCGCGTGGATTTCACGCAACTGTCCAGGCGGACCATCTATCTTGATTCCACGCTCGCGTACACGAGAGTGGTATCGACTATTACGGCTTGGTTGTCAGTTGCGACATAAATATTTGCAATCACCGTATCATCGGTCATCCGGCAACCTCCGCGACCCGCGACGCCGGGGCGCGCGCGGCCCGTTATCGGAGAGGCCTTGCTCTCGGCGGCTCGCGTTGTCGGATGCTGCGCGAGTCGTAGATGCAACGTGCGACGCGGGAGAAATGCAAGGCCGCCGATGCCGAAATCAGGTTCCGTGGGCGTAACGGCAAGCCGTCGCCGTTGCTGCAGCCGATCTCACGCGGCAACCTGTACCTGTACTGACACGTCGATCGACGGTCCTATAAATAAGGACCGCTTATTTGCCGCGAGATAAATCTCGCTGGTAACGATTTGTCACGGCGCGAGCGCGAAAATCTCGCGCGCGCGCGGCGTCGACCGGTGAAATCGTGTCGTCGACCGTCGCGGAAAAATCACCTCCGTTTTCTAGTCGCGCGCCAACGACGGCGACAAATTAGTCGGCCGTGTGTCAACAGATAAACGTTTCATTAATGTATTAATAATTTTCGCCGTTCGCGTGATCAAATCGCCCGGATAGGAATCCGTTTCACAAGTTTCCGCGGACGCACGCGAACGTGTCCGACGAAGAAAAAACGAGAACGAATTAAACCGAATCGAAATGGATCGCGCTACGCACGGGAGCACAGGAACCTCAGCATTTTTTTTCCCCGATGAACTCAAAATGGGAACGAACTCGCTGTGCGGGGAGGGAAGAGAAATCGAAAGAAACGGACCGCGTTCCGCGGCAAAACGCAACGCGCGCCGATTGCATTTGGGGATTGAGTCCAAAACGACGATGATCAGCGCGCTGACGCTGATTCCAGTAAAACCAGCAATTTTGTAAGCTCGTCTTTGTAGAATACTCGGCGCGAGGCATCAATATAAAAACGTTGGAATTGGAGAACGCGGTTGGAAGAGCCTCGACGCTTCACAGCAATATTGATATAACCAGCCGTGAAATACCTGCGGCCAGTTGTCACGGTAATCTCTCGCGCGTAAAGCCGAAAACTCTTGCCACCACGCGATATGCGCGACGCTGTTCCGTGAATTTCTCGCAAACGGCAGGAACGATTCGCCTACGGAGATTCGCGGCTGCATCGCAATGTTCATCGTCGCGAGAGGCGAAGCGGATGAGCTACCTCTCGAAACGCGAGTTCGAGATCCAGTCGCCGATATTACTGATCCATTTCTCTTACTTGAGCAACAAGAGAACGATTGCCTCTTGCAAAGCTTCGGCGACTCGCGTTGAGCGCGCATTAAATCTCGAAGATGAAGCTTCCGAAAGGAATTGGGAAACAAGAGCGATGAAGAGTCAACTACACTCGTAGAAATTGTTTCCCCCTCATCCGTGCGCTTATCTGTACAACAATCTGGAGGGAATTTGGTCATTGGAGCGAAGGAGATATCGATGTCGCGACAAGCTGTCGGCAGGATTAAAGTCCGCGATGTTAGGGCACGCTGTACTCCGATTTGCGAGCGCCTTTCGCTGCCCGGCACTTTGCTAGAAACCGCACAAGCCTGGTTACGTGGGCAGCGGCTAATAACTGACGTTCTATTAATAGAAAGCGCACGAGGGCGTACTCCCTTTTCCATAGATCGAGCGAGCGAGCGAGCGACCGAGCGATCGATCGTTCGTTAGATCGAAGCTCTCGTATCTTGCGCTCGCGCACGCGCGCGACTGCACTCGCAGTTCGCGTAGGTGTACTCCGTTTTTCGCGACCAGCATTGACCGCTCGATCGCGTTAATAGCGTTAATCTCGGATTCATTCAGCTCGATCGCTGATCGATCGTCATCTCGATAGCGGGAGATCGAGCGGCCATCGTCATATTACGGTTACTAGCGGCTCTGTCACTCAATCGAATCGAAGAATCGATGGAGAGATTGTTTCGTCAACGCGTTCTCGTTACTCGATTACCGTAATCGCCGAAATTAACGCGCGGCGAAATCCGAGTCAGCGTCATAAAACTCGATTCCCCTTAAAAGAAGTCTCAATACGAGCGCTTCGATGTTGACAGAATAAGTCTCGCAAAAGTCTCGAACCCTGCAATTAAACTCGTTCCCGCAAAGGGAAGGTCTTCTTCCATCATGTTTCACCGCGCCGGAAGATCCCCGACTTCGATCAAGCCCGCGGACAATCCTCGTTCGAGCGCAAGTCGGCACCGTGTGTCTCGCGCTCGGAAAGAGATGGAGATAAGGAGATCAAGCTCCCGATTGAGAATGCCAGCGAGCATGTGCACGGGCGTATGCCGTGGCACCTCGCCATTTTCCTGGCGCGTCGCAAAAATGGTAACCCATGTATTAACCACTTAAGCTGGCCACTTAACTTATTGTCAATTGCGGATGCAAGACCGGACCGGTCCCGCCGCGGGAAACTAGCATACCAAGTGTGCGCTGCTGGTACCCGCCCGATAGTCGGCGATAATGCGGGACCCGCGGGCGTGGATCCGCGGAACATACGCGGGGTACGCGTCTCGGCTGGACGGCGACATTTCCTTACGACCGCGCGTCTCCGAGACTCGTCGGGAGATCGAGATAACCGGTAGTGGCTGCTCCATTTCGCCGCTGCGCGCTCTCCTACGCGAACTGGTTCTCCGTTCGATTCTATCTCGCGGGAGGCAGCTCGGCGCGTCGCCGCTTTCCCGATCGCGCTCGCTCGTTGAACCGCCACGTGTACGAATATTATTAATGACAGGTGCCCCGGCGCACGGTTTCGTGGAACAGGTAGTTGTCCGCGCGACGACACGCGCCGCTCGGAGCTGTTCTTGCTCGCGCTTGTCCTTTTCTCTTTCTCTCTCTCTCTCTCTCTCTCTCTCTCTCTGTCCTTTCTCCTTCCCTGCCTGCCGCGTTATTTCCTGCCAGTAATGAAGCTTATCGGCTAGAGAAAGTGCCGCAAAAAAGGATCCCATCAGGCCGGGAAGCGCCGTTAATCTCGCCGCGGGAGCCCGCAATTTCTACGATCGTCGTCTGTACGCAAACCATGCCGGACGCAGTCTCGGACGCAGCAACGAGCGCGTCAACGCAACACTCGCGTTTCGCGAGTGATAGCGGCCACGCGACACTTCCCTGTTGCTGACGTTTCCCCCCGCGCCGGGGATTTAACTTTAAATCGAACGCAGCGACGATCGATTCACGCTGGCGCTCGATCCACGGCACCGAGATTTTCATCCCCCGTCATCCCGGAGCGCGATTTAAATCGCGGGTCCATCATCGGATCTCGCCACGCTCTTAATCGACCGACTCGACGTTTTCGGTTAACGCTCGGCTAATGAGCTGCGCGAAATGTAGAGGAGCGACTTGCTATGCGAAGGTCGGACCGAGCTCTCCATCGCGTGAGAAAAAGGAAGAGAGAGACGTTCCCGTTTCTTCCTCTGAATCGCGAGACGAGAGGACAGACCGACGCGGATCTCGTCTGGCGCGCGACTCGTGAAAATGGATCGCTGATGGAGGGACAGGGGAGGGGGAGGTGCATCGCGCGTTAGCCAATTTGGCAAGTCGCCAGGATGTCATGCCGGAAAGTCCTCCACCTCCGGACGAAGGGACAAGTGCGTTGTACCCCTTGGAACGGTGTCGTTACGCGCGTCAAAGGGCGTCGACGCCCTTGTGCGGCGCGGCTCGCGAAACCGCTCGTCCCTTTTCTCTCCTCCGTCTATTCGCGCTCTCTTTATTTCCACTCGCGCGTTTATTCCCGGTTCGCGTGCGAGAAGCGTAGCGGATGAAAGGCGTGTCACTGACTTTTGGCTCTGCTCGAACTTGCCGCTGAAATGTCCCGCGAAGGCGCTCCGTCTTTGTCGCGGTATGCGGCGCGTTATGCGCAAACAAAGTTTAGAAAGCGAATCTTGCGGTTGTTCTCTCATTGCATTCTCCTTGGAAGGCATACACAAACGTCAATGATTCTCACCTTGTAACATGTAACGTGTAACGTATACGAGCGGATATTCTTCGCGATAGATATTAATGTAGATTAATAATATAAATTGATTCGTCCTTAATTTCAGATTGCAGACTGAATTTGTAATATCAAGTTCCACGCAGAACTAATCCATGCTGATAAGACGCACACGGATAAGACACATCGACCCTGGAGCAAACTAGTTTCAAAGCTATAATTAGAATGGTTGTTAAGAGATGGCTATGAGCTCTGAGCTTGTTACGAGTTTTAAATAGGACAACACGGGTCCGCTGTAGACACTGACAGCCTCATTAGGTTCTCATGTGTCAGCGTGAAGCGTAAAATCGTGATTATCGTGTCAAAATGTGACAATCACGCGTAGTCAAATTTTTTACCGATCGAAAGGAGATGACTTATCGGAACTTATGGAGCTTTCTCCTTTGTGCCTTCTCTCTCAATTTTGAATGAGCGTTTCGTGTTCTCCAACGCTCGCTGTTACCGAGAAAGCAATGGCGCACTGGATAACTTCGTTATCGGGTATAAATTTTTATATCGCTCCGCGTCAATGCTGATGACAATCGTCATCGAATTTCGTCTTCGCTACGTCCGGCCAAGATTCGTCAGCCTGTTAATAGCTGCAATTGAACGTTTTACACGAAGCTTATGAAGCAAATATTATCACGATTTTCTAAAATTGCATGACGTGCAGCCGTCTCGGAGAGGATGAGGAGCTCGAGAAGGTAATTGAAGACAGATTTGCGACGAAAATACGTACCGTGCTCCAACAACGACCTGCTGCCGCGCCACGTCGAAAAGCAGCTGAGAATAAGTCGTGACTCCCTCCTGTCGAAACATATTGGTGTACGCTAAATCTGTAACACAGAAAAAGATGCGCGTTAGCAATGTGAGTTCGAAGATACTTGCGATCGCGAAAGCGTTCTCGAGATCGATGAGAACTTCATTGAGAATGCACGTTTAACGTGCCGTCAATCAGGTATCAATCAAAGTATCCCGATTTCTTTTTCGCGAAACGTGCATGATCGAGATGCCTACAGCTTGACAGAGGAGAGAAATTACAAATATCGTTACAATAGTATTCAGATAGTCGCTTCCAATCCTCAATCAGGCAGGCGAGAACCAGTACGCGGCAGGTGCGAAAAGCCGGTGTGAGCTGTCATAATTACCGAATCAAGCGTGTCGAAAGCGGCTTTCTTTTTCGTCTCGTACATTTATCGGTAGCAGGTCGTAATTCAACTTAGATTAACGCGACCTAGACATAGGCGCCGCCGGAATTTTTCTTCAGGGCTTCCAGGGCTTCCTGGAGATCAAATTCGAAAAGGAAAGAGGCCTGATGTTTAATAGCACAGCTATTATTATCGGTAGTTTAATAACGATGCACTGAATTCTCTCATTAATTATTTTATTTTTATTATTCTTATTAAGTTATCATGTCCCTTATCAGAGGAGATTATGCAATTAATACATCGTAAGAATGATGATTAATGATATACCGTAAGATATCGTAAGAATTCAATTATTTCGCTCTATTTCCTTGAACATTGAAAGACAAATCCCGCAGCACGCAAGGGCAATTAATAATAATATTACATAAATAATATGTACATAGAAAAATAATAACAAAAATATATTTATCGATCGTGAAAAGATAATGTCGTTAATATTTATAAAATCGCTGTGCTACGAGTGACACATCTCGATTTTATGCGGTCGTGCAGGCCGCACGTAAAAATGAAGGAAATTAAATTCCTTTGTTCATTGAAACGTTTCAACGCGCTTGTTACTATTTTTCATGGCCGTTACATGGCCAGCAAGCGCGGCTTAGCGGGATTTTTAGCGAGCATAGCAGTCAACGTGTTAAGGACCTAACGAGCACTTCATGTAAAAGCGATAACGGAGAACGTATATCTCTTAAAGAAGCCGCGTGTCAAGCATGCAAATCCTCCAGACGAGGGCCACTATGCGCGAACGACAATTGGCCGTTCGCGCGTGTCCACAGCGGAATTTGCTTCGGTTCGCCTTTATATCTTCTCTGGCTGGCATCGCGAGTCCGCGATGGAAAGAAGCGACTTTACGACTCCGCGATGTCGCCATAATATTCTCGCACACACGCTCGATCCATGTGTTTGGAATAGCCGTGCTCGGTTGTCGACTTTCTCCGCCAGGCAGCAGCACGCCCGTCTTCATTCGTACTCGAGACGTGCAGCGAGGCAGACGTGCGAGGAGCGGATGACTCGGAGCAGCTAAGCTCCGCCGTGACGCCGATTTCACTCGATAAGGTGGCAGCACATCTGCCCCTATGCTCATTCGCGCCCGAGACGTGCGGTAGGATGGATGTGCGAGAAGCGGACTCGCGAGAAGACTTCTCGAACAATTTTTTCGAGACTTGCCAAATTTTATCCTATCTTTATTTAAATTCTTGTGTATCGTAAATATATTCCGAAGCATTTCAAAAGTAATCTAGTCTTGCTTATATTTCCTTATGTCGCATAATGTGCAATTATACGAGGATTACGCGACCGTCTCGTAAAGCAGGCTTCGATCTTCGGCGAGATTGAGACGACGCGAGAATATAAGAAGGATACCGAGAGAAAGGAAGTTCGCGAAGAGCGTGCCGGTCATTCTTTGGTTAACGATCCCATAGAATTACTCCTCTTTAACGTTGCCTCCTTGCTCCCCTGGTCACCCTTCCCTTTTTAGCTCTTTTCTTTTCGCTCTCTCGCTCATTCGTTTCTCTATTCCCGCTATTCTCGCTGGCTACGCCCTGCATGTCCATTTTGTGAAAGTGCGATTTCTTGCCATACGTTCTCAAGAAGATTAGATTACGCGGCTATGACTTGAAAGCCAAGCGAGAAAGTCCTCTCGAAGCTTCAGAAATTAGTCGCGTTAATCCTGACTAATTTCTCATTCATCACTGACGGTTCTCGTCGGTTCTGACAGAGGTATCAGTTTAACGATTCTACGATACGGTAAAGAAATTAAAACTTCCGAATCAAGGCTGGTTTCACTCTATATCGCTACACGAGAGATCAATTACTCGACACCCGTCATTTATGACGAGCACTTGGGAGCTTTTAGGGGAGAAGCGGAAGGGAGCTTCTACGCCTCCAGTTTATCAATTTTCCATCGTGCGCTGGCGGGGATAATACGATGCGGGGCGAAATTGCATCGTTGCGGGATGGTGAGGTGCTTGTAGTACCTTAAGGTACCACTACCTTAAAGTACTTCGCGTACGACTCGCAGTCAGCCACGTATCGTGAACGTGGACCACCGGGTCGGCTATGTTAATACGGATAATTGCGTTATGCGAACTCGCCCTCCCCACTTACCCCCCGCCGTCCAGGAACCACGTGTGCGGTCAGGGACGCAATTGGATGTTGCGAACGCTTAGTTTCGCTGCAGTGCGCGATAACAAAAGCGAATCGCTATCTTGAACAATCAATCTCGGAATGAATGAAGACACATCGAATTGAACCTCGGAGAAACGCGTTATTAAATTGTTTACTTGCATCGTTTGCCCGCGAAGACACAAACATGAGAGCGATAGAGCACGAGAAGAAGCTTGTCGATGAAATGAGATAAACGCACGCAATAAAGCGACCAGTAACTGGTCTACGAGCGACTCGGGTTTCAAATTGACCAGTAAAGATTAAGAACCATATATTCCGCACGTAGAATGCTCTCCTTTGAATAGTAATTAAAGCTTATGCATTGTTGATGAAGGCCGCAAGAATCAACGCGCCTTATTGCGTCCATTTCGTTCTCCTCTCGATGAGCGGATTAAATGCGATTTCGCGTCAGGGGCCTGAAATTCCACAGCGGTTTCCGATGCCGGCACAGATTATACGAGTTGCATAAATCGTTGCACGAGGCAACGTAGTCGCGGCGATAAATAGCGGAATCTGATAAAGTTTCTCACTAAGAATGAGAATGCGTGCCTGTGCGCGCGTATTTCCGCGAAGAGATGTACAGATCGGATGGACAGAGCTGAGAGAGAGCGAGACAGAGACAGCAGAGAGAGAGAGAGAGAGAGAGAGAGAGAGAGAGAGAGAGAGAGAGAGAGAGAGAGAGAGAGAGAGAGAGAGAGAGAGCGCAAGGCGGGAAGAGGATGGAGAGACACGAACGGAAGCGAGCGCGCACGTGCACACGCATGCAATTTCGTGCATGCCCGATGCCGTCTAATTACTTACTCGGTCAGGGATCAAAGACGAGTCACGCGTGTATTAACGTCCGCATTAGCGTCGTCGACTTCAAAGGACGGAGGTAACATCCCGTCGTGCAAGATCGCCATTCGGCCGATTGAAATTTCCGAGATCTCTCCGCCTTCCTCATTGGAAGGTTCGCTAAGCGAACGCACGAGCGTTTTTCATCGCGCCTGAACTCCGAATAGAACGAAAAGAGAATAAGAAGAGAGATCGATCGATGAAGCTTGGGTGGTCGGTGAGAAGTTGAACGACGGTACATGGGAGCGTAACGCTATAATGCCGAGAGAGCTACGCTGATTGGCAGAGTATTAATATTAATTGGTCTTCGTGGCTTTTATCGGTACGCGATCTCTTAATTGCGCTCGCTGCGCGCCGGGACTTTGCCGGCTCGCTCGGCCGGACGCCACGTCTGACCGTCTAAGCCGTTATTTAGCTTCGATACAGCTTACGTCAGCGGGCTGACCTTTTTATAAACCGCGATGATGCACGGGTCCCGGCCGAATCGATTACGCTTGCTACATAACGACCCGGGAAGATTAGATAAGAGGAGATGAGCCGCTCTCGTGGGACGACAATGTAAAGCGCTGTGTGCTATTCTTAACGTTAAAAACACGATAAAAACACCGACTACTATTAACCCTCCCTTATAAACAGGACGCCACATCCGTGTTCCATCCGAACTCCCGTCACGACTAAAGGACGCTTCGATCAGGGGAATCGGTTAGAGGTAAGGGAGCAAGGCTCGAGAATAGCGATATCGGGAATTTCTACTCAAATCATTTCACCACACATGCCGAAAACGAACTGTATAAGGAGCACATGAGTAGGTTAGAGGTGACAAGGGAGCAAGGCCCGAGGATAGCGATATCTTTCCCAACGATTTCGTTACATTCGGTTCAAATTTAAAACGAAATCGTATAACAGGAGAACATGATTTGCTACTATTTCTTGTACCATGCTCCGCGGCGATTTTTCTTAGATTTTTGTTAAAAGTGGGCATATCCTATTATAATTGCATTTTCCCTATAAACGCTGATAATCGTCTGTTTTCCATACACGCGGGAGTTGCGGTCCGTGCATCTGCGCGCGTTATTGCGAGCGATGGATAAGCAAGTTGGCGGAACTTGCTCGTAGTGGTGACGCAGAGTACGATTCCTTGCCAGAACGAAAATGAGCAGAACGAGGCTCGCGCTTCGTAAAGAAGAATCCCTTAATTCCGACGAAGGTTCTGCATGAACGCGATGTATACGGGATGTCCCGTCGCGCGTCTCCGAAATCGTTGAGAGAATTTATGGTATCCGGGGGATTAATATACGCCGGACGTTCTCGGACCGAATCCCCTTATCCAAGGGGTAATTCGGACGACGTGGATGGATCGTGTCGTGAACACAATCGCCCGTTTAATAAATCTTCTAACTCCTAATGAATCTTCTCGAACGAGGCGTCTGCAGTCCGAGGCGCGATTAATGGGATCGCTCGTACGTATCGCTGTCCCCGAAATTTTCTCCGCGCGTGTGCGACTCATGGCGGTTCTCATGAACTCTCCGCGGATCGGATCGGGGACCACGTGCGGATTCGTCCGCGTATCGGACCGCGTCCTCCATTATCCGCGCGTCGCGCGGACAGCCGTTTAACTGCACTTGGCGTTGTGTCGGCCACGTGGGTGGCACCGGGGGCCTCACGTCTCGCGATAATCCCCGTCGATTTCTCTCGACGCCCGCCTCCCTCCCCCACTACCCCTTTCGGGTCCCTCTCCGACCGCCGCGGCCGGTCGCCCTTTTTTCTCTCGCTCGGAAATACCCGCGAAATTGGCCTCTGCAAATAAGGATGCACCGATAGCCCGGGCCCGCTCGCTTGCATAATGCCCGCGCGCGTGCGAGCAACTGTACGCGCCTCCAGGCTCGCTCCCCCCCCCCCCCCCTCCCTCCCTTCCTATCCACTCGTTGGACCCGTTGAAGGCGCCCGAGCCTCTTCGCTTCGCGGAGGCTTTTCGCGTTCGCACCGGCGAAGCGAGCAACACGTGGGTGGTTCACGAGTAACCGATAATTTTCGAAATTGGCCGCGACGAGGAGACGGCGAGACGCGAAATCGCGCGTAAGTCGTCGTCCCTCGGTCTCGGCCGGGACGACGATTTGGCGCGCGAAGCGCGCGAGGAAAGAAAGGCTTGAGGAGTCGTGGAGGGCAGGGAGGGAGGGAAGAAACGAGAGAGAAAGAGCCTCTCGATTGCGCGTCGCAGGCGAAAATGCCTTTAATTGATAGGCAATCCTGTACATTGCGGGATTTGCGTATACGCAAATGCGTGTGCGAGAGAAGGACGTTGTGCCGCCGAAGAGAAGGACAGCGCATCGCGTGCGCTCGGTGCAACGTTTCGCTGCGCGTTTATCTGCGAGGGAGATATGACTCTCTTAATCGCGCGCCAGATAAGGCGACGGTATTTACTCGTGGCGAGCGCCGCACCGCGCCTGGCTTCTTACGTCTTCCCTTCTCGCGACGTTTATAACTCGGCGCCCTCTCCTCCACCCCGGCGAAAGTGTCGTCTCGTTCAATTTATCTCGACTTCTCGGAAGGGTGACGGACGCTTCGCACACCGCACCGATTCATCCTGACGCTCCGCCGCGGTGGCTGGGATTTTGGTTGGGCGCGCCCGATTTTATCACATCCTAAAATAAATACGTGTCGCGAGTTTCCTTTCTCCGTCTACGATGGAATATTCGGCAGGCGAATCGCTAGATTCCCGAAAACAGCGCCGTTCGCTCGTTGGCGAGTGCTCCCTAAGCCCAGCCGCTTCCGAACGCGCGCAGCTCAAAGGAATTTCCGCCGAGCGATAATCTCCTCGGTGTTCCCGTTCCTGGCCGAAACGCCCTCGTCACGTTTCCCGCGGGATTTACCGAGATACCGTAAGCTTTAATGAGACAAGCCCTGAGGTCTTTGAAGCATGTTGCAGCGCGAGCACACGCGCGAGACGCGTGCACGAGGAGAGAATATCGTCTTTCGAATTTAAATTACAGCAGGCGGTTTTATGCATAAACCGATAATGATGCGGTAAGTTCTCTCATGATGTTATAGAGACATTTATAATACGCGTCGCTCCGCTGTCGTCTCTTCTGAACAGCATAGAAAACACGCTTTCGCAGCACAAAACATTGGCACAATTACGTCGCTCGAGTGCGTCTAACGGACAATTTTCCCTCGACTCTCTCTCTATAATATAAAACATTTATATAAAACATTTATGGTCTCCGTGACAGTAGGCTGCATACCCATGGGCTATTACGAACTCATTAAGAGCTTAAAGAAAATCGTAAACGGCGCGATCAACTGCGAGCAACCGCGAGCAAAAACTGCACGACAAAGTGCGATGGGATTGGATATTTCTCCCATAGGGGTGATCACTCGTATAGAAGCTATTAAGCTATTCTCGCTTGGGACTTGGTCTCGAGGCTCGCCGAAAGTGCGAATAACACGCGTAGGAAACGCGCGTTATCCCCCTTTAATCTCTTTCCAAAGCGGCTGGCGCGTAAGTTACGCCAGCCGGGCTTCGCGACGTGGTATCCATCCAGCTAAGAAAGACGAAGACCAACGATCTGCCCGAAGAGCAGAGATACGCGAAGAGCTCAGTACGATTCCGATTCCGGAAGACAGCAACTCGCTTTGCTGGCAAAAACGCGCGCGCGAAGATCAAGTCGGGTGTTGCTGATCCCGCGCGCTATTATTGATTCTTGCGTTATGTAGAATGACAACTCCCTCCCTCCGCTGGCAGATGGTAGACTTTTGGCAAAGAATCCAGACAAGCGCAAGGATAATTCATGGCTGGTCCCGGATACTCTGCTGAAACAACATTCCTGCTTGATCTCCCGACTCGATGGCGACAAACAAATGCGCACTTCCGATCTTCTTTCCTGTTTTTGTCCCGTGTTCGTATCATTAATCGCCACTTTCAGAGAAATGCAAGCGCACTTGGACAAGTGTAAGCAGACTTTCTCTCTCAAAACGTCTTTTCCCTCGTCTGCCTTTCTCTCCAGCCGGACTGCTCTCTGCCGGGCTTTTTAGATATCGAGCTAAGGACACTCGAGCTCCGGAGGAACTCGAGAGGATATTAGCTTCAGCTTTTAGTTCTTCGTTCTCGCGAGGTAACTCCGAAACTCTCACCGTGCGATGCAGGCTTCGAGTTCTCGGAAGGAAGCACGCGTGACCGGGTTTGTCGCGCATCACTTCAGCTATTCCTTTCCGCGCCTCTCCCTCGGACGGACTTTGATTGTCTCGCGAGATCGCTCGACAGCGCGATTTGTGATTCGGAGCGCCGAGCTCTCAGAGCACTCGCCTGCACTCGCGGCATCGCCCCGCTTCGCTGGAACTGCCCTTTTTCTCATAGGCAACGACGAGGGACACCCTTGCGCGCTCGTCCTTCTTTCTTCTCCTCTTGATCGTTTTCTCCTCGCGGTTGATTCCGCAAAAGCAGCGGCGTACCCGCGCACGTAATGCGCGTACGAGGAGAGATACGCGCGTTACGGCAGACTCTATCCTTATAAAAGCGGATACGTGTGGGACGAAGGAGCCCCAGTTAGCATAACCTGATCTCGAGGGCCCCTCCGGCATCTTCCGTCTCCTTTCCCTTGCTCCATGATTTTCTTCTATCCGCTCGTGGCCCGAGTGAGAAGGAGAAAACGCGCGCGCGAGAAAGAAAGAAAGAGAGAGAAGAGAGTGAGAGACGGATGCATCGAGCAATGGAGCTAGCATTCGACGATTTTTGCCAGAAAGAAAAAAAAAAAAGAAAAAAAGAAAAAGAAAAAGAAAAAGAAAAAGTACGCAAGGACGAAGGAGAAAGAAATGGAGTAGAGAGAAGCGATTCGTCCGTAGTGCTCGGATATGCTTCGGAGATTTCAGCGCGCTGAATTAACGAGTCGCCAGGCATACCCGTATAATTGCGGGAAGAAAGAACGCGGCATGCAACGGCGTGAAATGTGCGTGCCACGTAAATGCCTTGTTTCCGGCGTTTCGATAAGCTCGTACGTTTACGAGCGGCAGTTACGAAGTAAACAAACATATTTTACATGCGTAATACGCCACGCGTAATCTCCGCGAGGAATGCGACAGACCTGCGATAGATCTTTGCATCCGAGATTGGATCGGCAGTGATTTCAAAATTAAGCTCGGGCTCATTTTTATAATTACTATCGTTCCCCCTTTTTTCCCCGTTCGTCGGTCTTCTTGAAATAGTCGAAGTCAGTCGATGCACGCAGCACATATCGTGGCATCTCTCGTGGCAATTCGCGTAACGAGAATCACAAGGAAACTGGAGATCGACTTAACGTTTCCAATCCGACATCGATACATCGCTTGCGCGTATATCTCGCGATATACGCAGCTCACGCGACTCTCCTCGCGATCCTCGCCGAGGGGAGGCTGCAAATCTGAGCGACATTTTTCCACGCATCCGTGACAGTTAACGAGGCGCTTCCAGCATGGCGGGATAAAAACCGTCGACTTTACGATCGGAATCGTCAATCGGCGATCTTCGATTGAGACGGGGTGACGGGGGGAGGCTGCTCATTGTGCAGCAGGCTGTAGGTTCTCGATGAAAATACTGTCCGGTTTCTCGGAACGTGAGCAGGCGGCTGCTTTGCTTGGGAATAAGAAGAGGCGATGCCAGCATCGACGACGAGGACGACGAGGACGACTGCAGCAGCGCGAGGTCGCGATGGAAAGGCGGAAAGGGAGAGAGGGAAAGGCAGATCGAGAACGGGGTTGATCGCGAGGACGTGGTCGCCAACGAAGAAGAGAGACGCGACGTGCGGCGAGAAAAAGCGGATCGCCGATGAACGCAGCGAGTCGGACAAGAAGCGTGTACGTGGAGCAACGTCGATCGGGGATCACTGACCGATTCGCGATTCCCTGATCCTGGAACAGGCTCGTACTTTGCTACTGTTCTCTTGGCGATTTCCTGGCGACAAGGACAGACTCGCTTGACAGACGTTCGACTGATTGGAAGGTAACGATAATCGCAAGATTATTAGTCGTTATCGTTCCTCGCTTTCGTCTTCGACGTAGCGGAATACAGGGATTCTATCCCCGATCTCCGGGAATCTCCGATTCTGGAAACCATATCGCCGCGATGCCGTCCCGAGAGATGGATGGATATCCCGAGGATCTAGTCTTCGCGGTAGCGAAGCAAGTCGCCGTAAATTTCACTGATCCTCCTATCTCCCGATCCTCATCTCCATCAAGGATGCGCGGATCCGCATCCAGAGCGAACCAGGTGAGGACGAGGCGTATACATATTCGCATATTCATAAGCAGACCGCGCTGACCGATCATGATCATGTCGTGCCGTTGCACTTCGATATTCCCAGCGTTGTAATTATGGACGAAATCTGCCACCTCCGGTACCTCCCCCCTCGTCCCCCTTGCCTCCTCTCCGTTGTTTTTCGAGAGACTTTTCCTTTTCGTGCCGGTACGCATTGCGTGACGCGCATCTGCGCGACTTGCTGCCCCTCGGTGGCCATCCATCCCCCTCCCCCTCCCCTCCCCCCGCGCCGGTCTCATCCGCAGCTCTCTCGGCTGGATCCCGCGAGGATGCGTGACGCTAATGGATGCCTTTCACGGATCCCGCGTCATCCGCGCGATCGCGGTTCGCGGGAAATAATTTCTCGCCGTGCCGCGATTCTTTTGAGGAAGAAGCTAACGCGCCAAGTCTCCTCGCCAGCGAGGGATCAGCAGTGAGACAACGCCGCAACGTGGGAAAGGACGCGGTTGCTTTATCGCGCTTTACCGTGCGATCCGCATTAATCCTTCTCGACACGCTCGTAAACGCTTTTCGGTGTTCGCAATGTTCATCCTCGTCGCTGGAGATACGACGACGCGCAGGTTCATTCGCCATTTGTCACGTCGCGAGATATGCCGGATGAATCTACTGGATGACCGTCCGCACGTCATCAATTTCGTCACTATTCTCTCTGTCCCCCTAGTCCCTTCCTAATCCCTTATCAAGCTAGGCTGGGATAACAGCGAGCATTAATCGTGGTTAGCCGCGTGTATTCCCGCTGATCTGCACGTGGCATATTACGAAGCGAGGGCCTCTAATATGGAAGAGCAGGTGTTATTAATCATATCGAGAACGGACAATTCGCTCGATAAATTATATGAAATTAATGGTCACTCGCCAGGAGAAGATTCAGAATGAAATCGGGCGACACCCGTGACCGAAAAGCTTTCCTTCATCCCGAGCTTCTTCGCGATAATGGGCTTCTTTACGGTCATGCGTTTCTCGTGGGACTCGCCGCGGTCAACGGCTTGCTATATAATTCTGGGGATTAAACCGCGGAATGCCTCTCGGCCGAGCTCGGGCCGCCAGAAGCGGCAAGAGCACCGCGGCGAACAGCGTATCGATCGGTCTTCCAGATTCCACGAGTTTTTCTGTCGTCCGGGAGCGCTAATCCGGAGGCGGATCGGCTCCGACATCGGCTCGGTCTTAATTTCGCGGCTTAACGAGACGAGCAGTCTCATCGTAACTCTCATCGGAACGCAAGCTGCTGAATCTCAGCCTGCGAAAGGCAGATTTTATCGGAGAGTTCCCGATCGAGGCGATGAAGAAGCGCGAGCAAGGCCGGGTACATCGCAGAATTCATTACCGACGAGATTAGCGTATTTCAACGCGCGCTCGCGTTGAACTGACCGTCCATCTTTCCGCAGTTCGATCAAAGCGCGACGAGAGGAGGTCAGACCGGTCGCTTCCGTGTCGGTGCGGCATTCCATCCCGTCAGATTCAAGTCGAGTCGCTCCATAGAAGGATGATGCGCCTCGTCGGCGCATTGTCCACCGATGTACCGTCTCGTCTCGCTCCGGTCGTCGCGCGTTCTCGCGCCGCGGGATGCGCGCTTCGCGCTCCGAAAACGCGCGGCCGAGATTACGAGCCGGCGCGCATGCTTTAAATCAATGATCCGGGGTCGTAAACTTAATCGGGAGACGGGGGAGAGGGAGATCTCTTAACGGCATGCCTTGGGCCGCGCATAAATATCCCCGCCGCCGCCCCTCGCCTCCTCCTCCTCCTCGCGAGATGCGTCAGGCGTTAACGGCGTTTCATGCTCGCGCGGAGTCCGCACGAGCTGACGATCACCTTTATACCCGCGCGCTTTTTCTCTTTTATTCGTAGTCACGAATGAACGATCGAACGGTCGAACGGTCGAACGGTCGAAGGACTCGGATAAGTAAACGATTGTTCGCACTGGATGCAACATTCGGCTGCATCGGCCGAGACGTCAGCGTCCGCCAGAAACCGCGAGGGTCCTCGACCTCTCCGTCCGAAGAATGCATCGCACGTACGCGGCTTGTTCTTGCGTGTGTGCAACGTGCTCGGCTCCTTACTAGAAAACCGCCGGTTGCCAGCTCGTAAAACGTACCGTCCGTGGACCGTCCGTGGACGTTACCGCGTTGCTGATGTGGAAAACGCAACGACCGGTAGATCGGTGCCGAACGAGCGCATCCTCCTTCTGGAACGCGCTAAAAGGAAGCTCGTCGTCGCGTACGGATCCATAAGCGTCTCCGCGTCCTCGTTACGTTTCCCGTTGCAGAAGGTGGCTTCTGTCGGTTTGTCATAAAGCGCGGGTGTATATTGGCGGCGTATACGCCGCCACTGAAAGCGCGCTAATTGACGCGGGCGAATTATCGGCGCGTCGCTACTCGCGGCTAATCAGCTGCTTTTCGCGCGCGGCCTTCGCTCTGGCTTGGCATATTTTATGTCTTGTTATTATAGGGTGTCACATGAGGCTCAGTAATTACGAATTAATGCGCGAGCGGAGATTTATCGGCGCGTCTATGCGCGTCGATATCTATGAGCGCTCGCAAATTTGCCGTCTTATCTGCTCGAGCGATCCGCTCGCTGTGAAAACGCTCGAGTATACGACACGCTTCGGCTTGGACAGGCCGGACAGAATACGCGCGGCAATTAATTAAATGGCGTAATTGGAGTTTTCCTCTCATCGGCCGCTTCAGGGTCTCCGGAGCAAAGCTCTCGTCCGAAGCGCGAGTATTTGACTCGCTCTCGCGCGAACAGCCCTTGATCGAGAACGATGAGATGATTTTCCCGTAATGATGAACGTCTCCTCTTCAGCTTGCTCGCCCGATTATCATCCGCGATACTGCTTTGGGCACAACGCCGTCGCGATATCTCGCGTATTCGCGATAGAGAGGAAATCCCCGCGCGCCAGGCGCCACTCGAGAGAGAAAGAAGAGAGAGCGAGAGAAAGAGAGAGAGAGAGAGAGAGAGCGAGCGAGCGCGCCGCGCATGAATATTGCAAACATAAATAGCGCCGTCACACTCTGCACGGGTCAGCGGTGATCGGAAATCGATCTAAACATAGATTGCAGCCCGGCTGAAAATAGAGCCAGAAATTTATGTAGTAATAACTACGCGGGGGCAGGCCGCATCGTCTACCGGTTCACTCCGGTGGACGCTCGATCGCCGGATAAATGCAGCGGACTTGCCGGCAGCGCGAAAGCGAGAGATGAATGTATTCGTGTGCGGCATGCGCCACGTTTTCCCTTCTTTCTCTTTGCCCGATGTGCGGAATGCGTCGTTCATTAGCGGCAAATTTCCACTCGGAGCTTCACCTTACGGGCTGTACGGCTGATACAGAAACCGAGAGCGGGCCCTTAATCTCGATCTCGATCGAGGACGCGAGGATATACGGAATCGAGGGGGCATGTTACATCCCGAGGATCGCCAGGATCGATTTACTCTTGGATATCGATGTGGATGGCGACAACGCGCTGCTGACCGACCGGTCGCGATCGGCTTTATACTCGCTATCGCGAGTCGTTTACGAGGAGAAAGCGGCGGAAATCAGCGGGCGCGAAAAAGGAACGACGTTCGCGTCCGCGCGAATGAATACGAACGAACGTACGAGCGAGCGATCGCGATGAGCAATCGGGAATCAGAATCGCGCGCTGCCGACAAAGGGCAACGTTTCCGTTTTTCCCGCGCTTCCCTCCTTTCTTCTGCAGCCGCGCACGTCTGGTATTAAGTATCGAGACCTGTTGGGATAAAGTTATTAAGGAGCGTAATGACGCCGTGACAGGGCGGTAATTAAATAAAAACCTGGTTAATATATTGCACCCGCTCGCGCGTTTGCGTGCGCGGCTGCAGAAGTTGCCCGCTGCCTTTTTTTGCACGGCGATACGCGCTCGATACGCGACGACGATGCTTTCGATTCCCACGAATTTAACCAGGGGAAGCCATGCGCTCGTTTCTCGCAACTTACACAGACAATTCGGAGCAAATGACGCCAATTTCGTCGTCGGCACATCTCGCGCGCGCGTCTACAAGTGCGCATCGGTGCTCCTTTGTGCGCGCAAGCGTCCCATTACACGAGCGTTCGCTGGCTTCCGTCCCTCGATTAATTACGATCGCTCCCCCGCGACTCGTTCGATTCTCGCGGGAAGCCCCGTGAAAGCGAGCGATCGCGAATGCGGCACGCGAGCGCGTTGACATTCCGCTCGCGGATTATTACGGTGAAACAGCTCGCTTATCTGCGCGCTGCGTGCCGCGCATCGCGAGCACGCGTCGATCGCGACAATCGCGATCGAACTCGACTCGATCGATGCGACCGCGAGTGCGAGTTGCGTAGGCTCCGCGAACGTGCGTGGGTTGCGTTCGCGAGGATCGATCGATCGCTCACGGAGACGCAAACGGCACGAAGGAACGAGAGACGCGAAATCAAAGCTCGGCGCACGGAATTATTCGCTTCGCTGGCGAGCTTTATGGCGATTTTGTCGGACGCATCGCCAGTTTTGCGTGGCGCATCCGAAACAAATTATACGCGACGAACGCGACGCGACTGTGTCTAAGATAGAGATAGCGCGCCGTCGAGAAATTTTCATGGATATTCGTAAGGACGTATTTATGACAGCGAATACATTACGTTCCAGTAATGTTAAGGTCGCCGCACTCCCACGTCTCCTCCTTACGAGTCACGCGATTCGAGAAAGAAGTCGCGCAATGTATACGGTAAACTGTCGAAACGTTATGAGAACATTACCGCGCGATAATTAATTCCGCGCGCGCGCGCGCGCGCGAGAGAGAGAGAGACAATATCGCGATACGCGCCGGGCAATTTATTGATAAGAGAGGTAATTGGCAATCTTAACTTGGCGTTCCAGCGTGCGTACACGCAATTCGCTTGTAAATTTAAATCCCCGCGGGTTTTTCCACTCGGCGAATGTTATTAGGTGCGATAGGTCTCTCGCGGCGAGACGATTTATCTCGATTGCGACTTCGGGCAGCCGAGGGCGATTAATCGCGACGTGAGAGTAGCGAGATTCACTTGAGGGATTCCTAAAAGCGGCACGCACGACTGCGCATGCGCGAAGCATAAAATCGCCTCGTGCGTTCCTCCGCGCTGCAACGAAGCAGCCTCTCTCTCTCTCTCTCTGACACAATCGAACGAGTTAGATCGCCAAGATGCGTTCGCGCTCTGCGAGTTTCGCTAGACGGCAGCGGAGCAGCGAGAGAGACGCAAGAACGAGAGGGAGAATCGCGGCGGAAAACGAGAAAGAAGCGGAGCGCTGTTCTTGAAGCTCTCTTCGGCGATCGATGAGCAGCTTTCAGTTTCTTCTCGGATATCTCGTCCCTAATCGAGCAGCGAGATCGAATCTCGTTAAGCGTGAGCGTATCGACCTCGCCATTAAAAATTTAACGACGACCAGAGATGCGGATGCACGCTCCGTGACGCGCGTGAAGCTCGACAAATCATCGACAGTTCAATCGACGAGCGATGTAGTCCGCATCGCCCGTATTGGTTTCATTCAAAATCACGTGCGCTCGATCAATCAGCGTAATTTCGGCATCATTCGTGCTCTTAAACGACCAACCGTTACGGCAGATTAGCGACATGAGCGAGAGGGAACCTTCCTCTACTTTCTACAGAAATTGCATCGTTCTTTTGTACTAAATGAGATATTCCGCGCTAATCAGTGCCGAGATTGGCTACACGACAATTGGCTTCGTTAATCGAGAATCGATTCGAATTTCCGCAGACGATCGAGAACGAAGATACATCGTCGGGCATCCATCTCTGTCTGATATTACCGGCCGTCGTCGTATATGCCGGGCGATGTGAAGAGAACGCTCGACCGGAGAGGAGATGACTCGATTTCCTCAAGAACCGTATTCGCCCTTGGTCCTATTTCTCGCTCTCGCCCTCACCCTAAACTTTCCTCGTCCTCGAGGGAGGGAAGTGAGGGAGCGTGGAGCACGCTCGTCGGTCATCTCACTATGGGAGAAATCGGCGCGGGCGACAAGCTCCGACCTTGTGGATTTTGCGATCTTGCCGTGTCATTTATGGGATCGTTAAGTGGGACCGGATACCGCGCGATCAGCGATCATTACGCTCTTACGACGCTCGGCCGCTACGCCATTGACGGAGTCGTGCGTGCGCTCGCTCGTCTGCGTGTCAGCTCGATTGCATCTTATTATTAGCGACGCGCGTTAATTGAGCCCTCGGTCATAAAAGTTTTCGGGTATGTTCTTGCCGGACTTTCTCCGTTTGGCGTAATGATACCTGGGGATACTTACGCCCGAGCTGCGGTCCAGATGAGCGCTGATGCTTACTGAGAGGCATCATTGCGACGCCTCGTTACGGTGCACGTAAAAAAAAGAGGAAATCCGTAAGGCGGAACATTGCGTAAGACACGCGAGCAAGTCCTCGATCGAGTTTCGCTCAGAATTGATATCGACTGGTTTCGAATAATCCGACGAGGAACCTCTCGATCAACGGGATGGGGATATTATCTCTTTCCTTCTCAGGCTGCGCAGGCTTTCGCAACTTGCACGCGGTGCTGTTTCGTCGGCACTCGGGGAAGATTCTTTAGAAATTTATCAAGCACTCGAAAAGTTTAACGAGGAGGCCACGAGCGGCGCGCATCTTGAAAACTAGTGCGCTGGATGTGCATTTTTATCTGATGCATTTTTACAAAGGCGCGCCGGCTCGTCGTTCGGGAAGCAGCGCGTAATCCAGGAAACACGAACGGAGAGAGACGCTGAAATACCGGCGCACGTTTACAACCGCCGGTCGAGGACGTCGCGCAGGGAGATGTAACGTAGGTAACCGGCGCATCAAACAACATCGTGATGTTTTTTAGTTGGACCGCCGCTTAATAACCCGAAGAACCATGCAATCTAGACATTTAAGCGGCTACAAAAAGGAGGCTACTTGAAGAGCGCGGCGAGTTGATGCGCTACGTAATGCACACGCACGCACGCAGGGAAACGGATGAGAAAATGGATGAGGCTGATAGAGAGCGGTGGCTGGCTCCACAGAAAGAAAGAGAGAGAGAGAGAGAGAGAGAGAGAGAGAGAGAGAGAGAGAGAGAGAGAGAGGGATCTGACTCTGGACCACTCATTGTGCTCGCCGTGCAACGACCTTACAGCGCACGGCGACAACCGTGGGGTGCCCTAGGCGACTCCCTTAAAAAAAACGCGGGAACGATTTATCGCGGCGAGAGACGTTTCTCTCTCTCTCTCTCTCTCTTTCTTGCGCGCGAAATGAAATCAAGTCGCGTGGGCAGATGATTCTCTGCAAGTCGCATGAAGATATGAAGGACGTGCCTTTCGTCCGTGTCGGACGTGGGCACGCCTCGGCGATGGACGGACGATGCTGCGGGTGTATTCGACGCGGCAAAAACGCGCGATAGAGCGCGTTTACGGTCGGGGTGAGTAACAATGTTCGATTCTTGTCGCTGGAAGAGGCCGACGCGACTCGCGGATCGATCCGGTCGTCAAGACCGGGCTCGTTGCGAAGATTGCAAGCGGCGCCTTTCAATCTCCCGGGTCTCGATTTTCCTCGATTTTTCTCGATTCGGCAGCATCTGCGAGCAGCGCGATCGCCGGCGCGCGTTTCGCAAAGTTCAGTTTTGTGCTAAGAAACGCGGCCTCGGCGGGCCTCTTCATGTCTCGATCGAGTCGCGAAGGCGTCACTCGCTACGATCGACGCCCATCCACCTTAACGACGTGTTACGCTCGTATATACACGTGGAATTCGAGGCTAAGTCGAGGCTCGCGTGCGAGGGTGTCGTCAGCGAGTTACATGATAGCTCGATGACACGCGATAGCGCCAGCGCGTCCGAGAGAATCGCTCCGAGTAATCGGGCGATATCGATTATTGCCGCACCTGATAACGGATAATCGCGCCCTTTGTTCCCCGAGCGACGCTTTCAGTTTCACTCTCTCCCCCCCCTCTCTCTCTCTCTCTATATATATATATATATATGTTTCTGCTCGTCCTCGACGCCGTCTCGCTGCTCACCGATTTGATCACCGTTACTGTTTGCGATGATTCGATCGTTACGTCCAGTTCTCTCCCCTCTGCGCTTTGGGATCCAACATTGGATCCCAAACAGCTCGCGAGTTGTAAACGTATTTGTTTATGTCGTCGAGAAGATTGCGCCAAGAAACATAACGGCGATTAGGTAGAGCAGAACAATCGAACGGTTAAGAAAGATTCTCATGTCATCTCTCATTCCGTTTATTCAAGGCAAGACGAATAATTTGGCGCGAGACTCATCGCTGATCGTTTTACCGATTCGGATTGGCATCGCGGAAGCGCCCACTGACCCAAGTCTCCTTTTCCGACATTTATTTGTGCAAACTAGATCCTGCCGGTGATTCAAACAAATCGATGGCTGAGGAGCGACTTGGATCGCGCAAGTCTTGGGTCGTTTCAGACTTGGGTTTCAGTATTCGGGAGGAAAATTTGATAAATTTGTATTCGTCTAAATGCCTCCGTCTCTCGCATCGAGTGCATTCTCGAAATCCCTTTTGCGAGAGGAGTCGAGTAATAATTTGCAACAAGTGTTCACGCGCCTTCGATGATTCGCGCAACGCTGTTTATATATTTATTTATTGCCGGTTCGAGAGAGCGTTCAGTAAAGATGAGAATCATTAGAAAACAAAACAACTCAACAGTTACCTGGATATCTGGATACTCGCTCTATCCAAGTAACAAAATGTACGACTGTTGCTTCTGGCTTCTCGCGAGACACTCTTCGCCGCTAATTTCCGAGCGATAGCGATCCTTTTTTATTTCGGTAACCGTTGCGATCTAATCCCTTTACTTTGTGACTCATATTCGATATATGCTTGTTCACATCGAGACGTTGCAAAGAATCAAAGACAAGGCATATGAAATCCTTAAGAGGATTCCGCGAGTGACGGCAAGTCGGACAGAGCAGCTTCGACTGATCGGGTGATACCTATCCTATCATGCGAGAGATAATGGATAATCACCGTTCCAAGAATTCTTTTCAGCTTCCCAGTCGTTCCAAGCTCGGGTTCCCTTCAGGGAACCCTCGAAACTGTTAACGAAGCCTTTCTCGGCTCGAAACACATTAGGATCACCTGAGCTCGCAGCTGAGCAAAAACTCGGCCAATAGCATCGACAAGTGACGTAATGCGATTAAAGCGCAATTAGCAGCTTTTGTACGCGTGAGGTGACGTAGGTGGATTTCGAAGGCCGCGAGAGCGCACTTTTGATCGCGCGCGGCCAATATGAAGCCAAAGCCAATATTCTAGTAGATAGAAAGGCACGACCGTAATCACGAGGCGAACAAAGGATCCCCGATGGCCCGAGACGTGTGGCGGGAACTTGCTTGCGCCATTATTGCGCCGCCGACATTTTTGCAGGCCGAGGGCTCGCCCCCGGTGTTCGTTAGTTTCATTAAGTCGTCGATGCCCGTGACACCGGCATGCTCGTCGAAAAGTCGGAAATTCAATTACGAGGGGCTGCACGCTCCCGCTTCTCGTGATTTTCGCGTCCTTAATCCGCCTCCCTTCCCTCCCCTTTCCTCGACAGTGTTTCGGAGCATGGTTTCTGATGCAGCTTGACCTTATCGCCGGTTGTTATCCTCGCCGCGCGGGGATCCTCCCGGCGAATTGCGAAAATTATGCCATCGGCCTAACAAACGATCGAGTTGAGCGAGTATCGACCATCGTATATCGCCGGCGATATCGGGGCGCGATTACACCGATGCGATATCGCTCGCCATGATGACACGCATCGCATCGCGCCGGATCCTCGCTTCACAGCGCGGTATCCATCATCGGCGAGAAGCTGCGAGGAGCTCGCCGCAACAAATTTATCAGCTCGCTCTCCCATGGCGATTATAAATCCACCCACCGAAAGGAAGCGCCTGCCACGGACACGGCGCGCGGGAAACCGCCGCTCATTATACGAGGCGAGGCAATAACACGCGGGGAAGAAAATCGCGGGGAGGAAGCTACGGCTCTCCCTTGGACGTATGTAATTCATCCCGCGGCTAGTGTTCATGCAGGAGAGAATAAAGAGATCAGGAGTACGCCTTCTCCGCTCACGATATGTCCTTCCATAATCTCTGTTATCAATCGAAGCTGCGTCACGTTGGAATCATCAGAAACGCAGTTTTCTATGCGCGTGCGTGCGTGCGTGCGAGAGAGAGAGAGAGAGAGAGAGAGAGGGATCTTACATTGCGAGTGCAAATTAATTTGTAGGATATATATATATTTAATGATATATATATATGTATAATGATATATATATATATTCCTTATGCCAACGAGTTCTCGACGTTTGGTTGATAAAACAAGGAGTAACAGGATTCTTTATTATATTTAACACTAATACAACTCTTATTGATAGGCCGATTGATCTTTCAGTCTTGCTGGTCCAGATTCTTCTGTCGTTCGTTCTGTCGTTTGTTCGTCATTCGCCTGTCTTTTGTATGTCTTTCGTTTATTTATCGATTACAAAACTTTTTGATAAAATCAATAATTCTATTTATACCACAAAACCTCGTTAATTAAAGCTCAAAGCAATCAAAAGGAATCTCTCGATTCTCCCTCTCCGTCTAAAATACGAATTCCTCCCACCTGTCTGTCCAGGAATCTCAATTTCCTCCCAGCTCCCCATCAGCTACCCCGATCAGCGGGGAAAACGAGGGGAATCCAGCAGTTACGAGCAGTTACGAGCATTCGGGAAAGCGAGAACGTACGTGGAAACGAAATCAGCGTGCGATCGCGAGTGACACCAGAGGAGCCCGACGAGAGGAGTACTTTTCCCCGGTGCGGTACACAAAGAAGCCAGACAGAGAGAGAGAGAGAGAGAGAGAGAGAGAGAGAGAGAGAGAGAGAGAGAGAGGGATTGGGGGGGGGAGAGAAAGAAAGAACCCGCGTACGCGCGCGTCGGCGCGTGCCATAAGCGTCGCCTACGCGCGACACGCGCGGAAACATTCTCTACCTCTGGCTCCGGTCCCCCTCTCCCCCGTCCCATACACCTCGCCGGAAGGGTAGAAGAGATTATTCGCGTCGCGGAGCCTGGAATTGCCTGGATTGCGTCTCTCCTCGCGAGACTTCGGTGAGCTGCGCTCGGCTGGAGAGCCCTCATCGTCGCCGTGATTTCAAAGTTCGATCGAATTTCCGACCCCCAGCATCCCTCAACGAGAAGGGGGAATCCCCTTTAATCGCGCTTCTTTTACCAGCCTCCGATCCGATACCAGCCGATTCGGAAAAGAAGAGGATAAAAGAGAAACGAGCATCGAGAAGCGCGACGAGTGTGTTGGCGAGAGTGCTCGCGAGCATTCCGCGTGGACATTCGCGGAGAAACGAACGCGCGGCGCTTACGGCGCGTGCCAAACTTCCTGCCCACGCGCGAGCCATGGAACTCTCTGTCGATTCGACATCGACGCGAAATCGGCATGCATGTCGTACATGTCGCCAGCAACATTTCCAACTGTACGATCGGTGAACGCTGCAGTTTATCGAGAGAACGAGGCACGAGTGCGCGTTCGCGGTTCGCGAGCAGGGAAACGCAAATCGCGATCTTTCTCGTTTGTTGAGAGGGACGGAGGCCTTAATCGATGAAGGAGCAAGAGGATGCTCTTTGCGTCGCACTGATATGTAAATCAGGATTAAGGAGGAAGCGAGCGAGTGTCGCTACGTTCCAAAGACGTATCGCGGTCCCGCGGATGAGCGTACTTGAGAGTTAATGCTAAGTGAGCGTAATGATATCGGGGCTCGCTCGAGGAAACCCGTTCTCGAAAGCGGATAATTGTCGCAATTTTCTTAAGCGCTCTCGCGAGCGTGCTGCTATCTTGTCGATAGCGCACCGAGACGACGAGCTACAGGAGCGAGACGCGAATCGTAGTGGAGAGGAGAGAATCCGATTACGTTAATTGTCGTTATTATCAAAACATTGTAACCTAGCGGAGAAGGACACGTGCATCTCTCCTTGTTGATCGTTACTCTCCTTGCGCGTTACGTTGATCTATCTCGATTACGCAGCGTAATCGAAGATTACGAAGCGATGCTCCCGGCGAGATCCGGGCGAGGAAGGAAAAGAAAGGACAAAAAAAAAGAAAGAAAGAAAAAAAAAGGAAAAGGAAGGTAGAATAAGCAGCGGGCAAGGGGTATCCTTACGCGCTAGCCGCGTAACGTAACGCGCGAAAGAGAAGAACGCGAAATGCCCCGGCGCCCGCCACTTTGCCGAACAATGTCGCGTTTTTGCAGAAACCCGGCCGCCCTTCGCGTAATGAGGCTCTCATGTACGCCAGCACGCTTCGTAAGCACAGAGGCCGGAAAATCACGCGAGCTTCCGCGCGAGGGAGCGCGAGAACAAGTGCGTGATTTATCGCGCCGCGCCGGGATTTACGGCACTCGTCCGCGCGCAATACGCCCTTTGGTGTGCATTAACCGCTCCGGGAGGGAAAGGGGAGCCCTCTCGGTTTCCTCGGCTCGAGGAAATCTCGCGGGGAAACAGTCGAAGCGGACGCGCGCTTTTGCAGGCGGAGAGATAATCGCGGTCTCGCTCTTGGAAAGTGCGCGACGCGATCCAACGAAATTCGCGGCTGAAAATTCGTGGCAGGATTGCAAGGGAGTGCAATCCGGCGTGCGCCCTTTGGCAGCGGGAGAACTTGGGCATACTGTGGATTTACTGATGAGAAAACGTGATGAGAAAACGATCAACCGTCATAGGATTTGCACGGAGAAACGATAAAACGCTTCGCAAACCTTCTCGACGCGTGCCTCGGCGCAGAATTTCTCGTATCATCTTTCCGTGACGCGTGTCGGGCACAAAAGAGAAAATCATCGCGGCATATAAAGCAAGCAAGCTTACGGGAGACTCGAGCGAAGAATGGCGAGAAGATCGATAGATCGCAAGGAGGCGTTTGTCGATAGAATAGCTCGTTCCGCGATGAAGCGCGCTCGTCGCAAAACGTGGAAATTGATTCGGCGCGAGAGATTGATCGGCTGGCTCTTTAATTTCCCGAGGCGCATCTAATCTTCTGAACACTGGACCTAGAGCTAGAGATAATCGAGACGTAAGAATCTGCGTCCGAGAGCGGAAAGTTTCCAACCACGCGACGTCCACGTGATGTTTTGGCGCTTAGCAAATTACTCCGCCCGCGCCTTCTCCTCTCTCTGTCTCTCTCTCTCTCTCTCTCTCTTTTCTCTGACGAGCGAAACCTCTCCTCGTGAATATTTCACGACGCGTGTTTTGCCGGAAAGATCCCGCGCTCACGTACGGTTGTGTTTCCGTGGAGAGACGCTGTAGCGGCTCTCCGCCATAAATCTTAGCGTGTCTAAAATTCAGTAGGCGAGATACGTTCGCGCAATTTAATTCCTAAACGGAGAGGGGATTTAAGAAAATGAAGACCAAGCGTAAGGAGCGACACGCGATACGCCATCGTGCCTTAAAAATCGTGGCTCGCCATGTCGGAACGACGAACGCCGACGATAACAATACGAACGAACGCGCGTGGGAATACGCTTCTTATTTCACGTTTCCACGTGGCTCGCCGTTCGGTTATACGGGGGCGGTATATAAAACGGCTTTTTATTCACGCTGCTCGATAATCAGTCGGCTATCTCTGCGCTTTCGAGTCGCCATAAATGAAGGAGCGAAGGAAAGCAGCCGGGGATTCCGTCTCGTTACGTAGGCGTGATCCACCGCGATCGTTCCGCTCCGGGGAAGACGGGGGACGGGCGGGAAACCGAGCGCGGAAAATCGGGAAATCGGAGCGGGGTCGCGGGAACCGGTGTTGAGACTTGAACGAGAGAATAATTACTCGCGAGCTGCGTCGCCGCGAGGGACAACTGGTATCCCCGATCCGATCTCGGTCGCACAAAATGCGAGCGGAAAAACGGCGAAATGATAATTATCGCCGGCGCCAGGCCGCCACGTGACCGCCGGCGCAACGGCGAACCGCGGAAAAATGCCCGCGAAAAATGTGGACGACGCAGTCGGTTCGATCTTGAAAGATCGGTCGCGTAGAGTCACGGGCGATTGCCCGTGTTTCCCTGCGCGATTCCTGCGCAGGGAATGTCAGATCGCTTGGCGATCCGATCGGGAGAAAAAGAAATCCATTCCGCGTTCCGATTAGCGGGTTCGATTTCCTTGATCGGGCCGCGCCTCCGACACAAGCGCGAGCTTTCGTTTCCGCGGAGAGGCGAAACAGCGGGCCGAAGTGAGGAATTAGCATTAAAGCAGATCGTATCTCGCTCTCGCCACGTTCTCTCCGCGGCGACCGCCGATAATCGCCACTTTATATTCCCCTTGCATCGCCGAACGGACTGCTCGCGCGACCGGGACACACCCTTCATAGAGCCCCGGCTGTCTCGCCTCTCTCGAATGAGAGGTTGCTCATTTCGTGAGACACATGTTGTCCCGCCGCGGAGAAGAAATCCGTCCGCCGCGCGTGCGGATATCGATAAACGCGTCCGCTCTCGCGAAATCTCTCGCGCCTTGCGAAAGGCAAGCGTTGAGCAATCGCGACTTGTCAAGCGGATCGCTTTCCGTAAGCCGATCGATGGCCGGTCGATTTCCCTCTGGAATCGATCGGTCGAACAACGCGCGGACGATTCTCGCCAGCGGAACGAAAGCGCGTCGCGTGGCGGTGCGATATAATTAGCGGAGCGATTGCTTTGTCATTTTTCACGCGCAACGGCACACTTGACGAGTCCGACTCGATCTGCTCTCTCGGGATTCAATTAGATCCGACATAACGGCGACGATTATGATTCTCGAGGTGCAACGCGATTTCCCGTTGCTTCGCCGTTCCATCTTGGATCGATTATCGCGGGATCGACGTTTACGTCAAGCTCCCCAGCCGGACGAGTCCGAATGCGACAGTAATCGCATCGCATAGAATAATCGGCTCAAGATGCTAGCCTTTGCGCGCTCGTATCCAGGTTGAAGCGAGAAATGTTCATCTCTCTCCCGCGACACCCGATCTTTGTCGCGGCTTATTCCGCGGAATGAAAATAATACCGTTACGGGGACACGCCGTTGTATCACGTACGGCCGTATCGTATGCCGCTCGGTATCGTGCCGCCTTCCGAGGCTGATGCGTTTCGGCGAACGAACCGACAGCCCTTGCGATTCCATTCTCGTCACGGCTCCCGCGTACGAGATGTTTCTGCGATCCGATACCGATCCGCTGATATTCCCATCGTGCGCGTTAATAATCCGACACCATTGCAAGGTGCAACGTGTAACAATGTGGCCAATTACGATGCGACGCGATAACAGAAAAATACCCCGTCCTGGCTTCGCGAGGAAAGAGGCAGAAGGAGAAAGACAGGGGCGGGAGAGAGAGAGAGAGAGAGAGAGAGAGAGAGAGAGAGAGAGACTGTAGAGTAGTATCGCCGCTATTATACGCGCGTTGATCGCAGCGAGTGGGAGAATTTATCGTAGTCCGAGACGCAAGACTCTCTCTCTCTCTCTCTCTCTCTCTCTCTCTCTCTCTCTCTCTCTCTCTCTCTCGACAATCGCGAATCGCTTGTTTTGAGTAATGCGTGAGTCAGTGCAATCGAATTTCATAATGCAGAGACAAAGGACTGCGCAACTGCGCGGATAAATAATCATCCCGACTCCGTGTATACGCTCGCTCCTTTAATGAATCAATCCCGTTAATCGCATTCGGTATTAAGCTGTGCCGGAAGAAAAAAAGGAAAAAGGCAAGGAGAACATTGAATGTCGGTCCCAACATTCCGCCTCGACATCCCGCGCGCTCCCTCCCCGCCCGCGATTCTCCTACCTTTCGCAGCATGAAGAGGGCACATCGTCGCGGTGCATGTGCATCTGCGCTGCGCGCAGATTGGCTTTCCAGTCGCATTCCATTAGCGCAATACTCGCGTATACGGAATACCGTTCTCTCAAATAGAAATAAACAGATCAGCATCGATTGCTGTGGGCGACCGGTATCGCGCGGTCGTTATTAAGCGCGAGGGGCCCGCGTCCGCGCGGAATCCAGATTGCGCGGAAGGCAATCGCGATTTCGCGGAAAGGGAAATATCTCGCATTACGTGCGCATTATCAGCGCGTATGCGTGCGTTGTTTTGCCGGCGATCGCGCTCTCCCGGTATCTCCTTTTCTCTGTCGCTTCCTCTCCTCTCCGCTTCAACAAGCGGAATAATTTGCCGCGGAATCATGAATTATCGTAATGAGATTCCCGGGCTATCAGCAACACCGTTTACCGAGCGGGACGATAAGCGTAGCCTCGTTCCTCCAGTGAGGGAGACACGTGGCTCTTACGCTCGATTTTTATCGATAACATGCATACGTGCACGGTATTTTAATTAATGTAAAGCAGAGGACCGATCGCCCTTGCTTCGCCGCGCGTCTTATTAAAGTGATCGTCGATGTGAGCGCCGCCTGTTCCTCGTGACGCGATGATTATGACTACGTCGTGATTATTTTATCATTTCAATATCGCGCGCGATAAATTTTAATTCCACGTTTCTTGCCGCGACGTTTCGTTTTCCACCATATTCGACGACCCGAAACGGAGAGCCGCGCTTTTCAAGCCCCGCGCTCACTTTACGCGCGTCACCTCAGCGCGAGGAGAATTCGGAAGGGAGGAATGTCGATCGCAGCATCGCGCTCATGCTTCACGGAAGAAACGGAAGTCGCGGATTCGCGAGATCCCGCGTCTTCCTGCGCGGACACACCTGCGCGCGTTAGGAACAAAGAGACGGGCGAGAAGAGGAACAACAGGCCCGCGAGGCTACCGCGCCTCTCGGCAGCTGGAAACTAAAGGTCCATTAAGCTCATTAGGATCCCAGCCTCGGGACCGGGGCGAGCTTTTCCATGTGGTTTCCGTTTGACGGGCGTGGCGTCCGTTCGCCATACGGACGACCGACACACGTCCCACATCTCCGGCACGATCTGCGTTTTCTCTCACTGCGGGGCCGCGCAAAGTGCGCGATAATCAAGCTCGCCTACGTATAACTGTACATTGTGGGTCATTGCTTGTGATAAGTGCCCTGAATGTCCGGCATTTTTGCCAGATGCTAATGGACCGGCCGGCCCGTATCCAAGCGCGACGAGCGCGCGCACACATTGTGCGATCGCGGGCATACTTTACTTTATCGATCGCCGGCTACGCTAGCCTGCCACGTGGCACGTGGAAGCTGCGAAGAAGCGAAATTAAATCTGCGTATAAACGTCCCGGCGATTACGCGGCGCCCGATTTACGACACGCGTCTTCCGGACTGCGGCCTTCCGGGAGAACCTCTCGGCGGGCTCTCGCCTACTTTTCACCATCGCGGCTGATTCGATCGAACGAAGGTTCGTTGTCTCTATACCGAGAGAGACGGCTACACGCTTTTTCGCTTTAACGATCTATCACGGCGCACGCCGATTTTTCCTTGGGTGACTCAACGGGAAACGTAATCGTTCGTTGTTCAGCGCCGGAAATCGCTCTCGCGTGGAATGAAAGAAGGCGAGGTGCAAAGGGGAAACTTTGCGTCGAACTTCATCCCGAGCGAACTTTGCCTTAACGGTAGTTTAACTCGCCGGATGCGTAATCAACGTGAATAGCGAGGATAGCGAGGTCACGATGAAGGATTTTAATTCTCTCAGAGCTTCGTTGTCGGCCACTTAATTACCCAGAACAGATTCATTGCTAGAATCCATCGAATGCCCGTTAAATCGGTAGATTCGTAGTTTCCGCGAAATCGCGCTCCCGTGATGACGTTTCGCGAGATTTAGCGATTAACAATGGACGTGGAGCGGCGATACGACCAAGGGACGTTTCATTCCTGAATTTTTCTCAATGTCGATGACTAATGCAGGAAAATACCTGCGTCGCGGTTTAATCGTCCGTTAATTTCATGTAATTTTATGTCAAAACCGATCGAAAGATTATTGCGCGGCGAATGCCAGGATTTTATCGTTTCGCGTAAACCGCAAGCGATATCGCGAAGCCTATTAACGTGAAATAGTTGCATGAAAACGTCGACTCGAAAGTAAAGTCCCAAGTAAGACCTTTCTAATCCCACCGCTGTCGGGATCATATTTATTCATTAAATCGAGATAAATATCTCGCGAGCGCGATCAGTCGAATCGAATATGCTCGAGGTGGCGATGAGGCGTATTTCCGTCGCTTTACGAGAGCGCGCCCTTCTCCATCTCTAAGAGGAAACGCGGGGAACGGAAGTCGGCGGTCCCGTCTGCGCGCGGAAAAACTCCAAACTCGTCGCACGTGTTATCGATGACACGCGCGCGAATTATCACTAACGGATATATAACGTACGCTGGACGGTTCGCTCGAAATTAATTGCGATAAAGCAATTAACGGGATCGCGAGATTCGCGAGGCTCCCGGTATCCGGAACGAGATTCGCGATCGCGCTTGCGCGAGTTGCACGCAGCGACGATCGTTCTCCGCGAAAATACGGTGGCGCAACCCTGACGAGGGCGATCGAGAGTACGGTTTGCGAGATGAGATCCTCTGCCGACAATCGCGTTACGCCGAAGACACGTTTGAGCGTCTCTGAGAGCGAGAAGAAGCGCGAGCGACGTTTAAGATGGGATTACACGCTTCGAACGGTACCTCTCTTTCGCGATCGCAGATCGGCGAACGCAGGAGGAAGGGAAGCTCGTAGGGAAGAGAATCGAACGGTACTTAATGGCGCTTGATCTCCCCGCATGAGCGCCAGCTAATCCACACGGGGATATGCTTACCTTCGTACGAGATGTGCCGAAAATCGTCGGTTGCGCGTGCGATGGCAGCGAGGATCCGCAGCATCAGCGTGTACACGAGCCACCGTTCCATCCTGGCTGCGTGCGGTCTCCTGCAAAGAGCCAATTTCCATCTTTATGCGTCTTTTCATGGACGATCGTCGATTATCGGGCTTCTAATTGGGGCGCGACGGTCTCGGTAACGCGAGGATCGATGGGGAGGGTCTGATCGAATGGACCGGATGGACGTTGCGGAGGTAGGCAGGAATGGGGGGAGCGGGGAGGGGGGGGGGATACGGAGTGAATCGATACGATGATGGTAGTATGATGGTAGGAGGAAAGAGGAAGAGGAGGAAAGAGAGATTGCAACGAGAGATTGCTCCTCGTCTTTTCTCGTTTCCTTGATATTTGCATGCTCGTGTACCGTTACGGTGTCCGTTGAACGGCCTTGAACACTTTCCGCGGCTGGGCGGACACGTTGCGATTAATCGATGGCGCGGTTATCGATGGCGCGGCTGAAATCGATCGATAGAGGACGATTGTCGCGGCATGCGCGTCACGCGATGCGAATGAAGTCAGGTTCATGTCAGGTTCCGGTTGGCCCGGAAGAGGTGACTCGCGGTCATGTTCACCGTCCCGTTAACGCGAATCGCGGCGATCGAGTCGGCGGGGGTCGCGCACGGCAATGGAATCGCCTTCGCGGGGACGATGTTGGAAAAAAATGGGGAAAAAAATGTAATGAATCCCAGAAAGCGGAGCCGTTCTGGGAGGTTAATTAAGGATCCGCATTAAATTACGCGCGAAAGTCGCGCGCGGCCTCTTGATTACGCTTCGCGCCGTAAATTCATCTCCGGCTTCGCTCGGCGTTTATCGCCAGCGTGTCGAATCATTGCCGCGCTCGGCGTTGCGAGACAATGGGAGTTATCTTCATTGGGTTTGCCTCGGGATTTATTTGCTTTTCATTGAGGATCTTTACTCTCGTCACGCCGGGGAATTGCCTCTCGCGACGGCGTATCCGAGCGGAAGAAATACGATAATCCGGGTTAATTGACAACGTAAGCACGACATTCATCGTGCGGGAGAACGGTAGAATAGCCGGCACACATCCAATTACCGCGGGACTATTTCAAGACTGGCCGAGTTAGCGCGCGACCAGCGCGCTAACTCGGTTTCCTTCTTACGGCGTGCCATTACGTTGAATAATTACCGGATCGCCTTGAGAACGTTCAAAAGTCGCGACGCGGCCGTCCGTCCGCTATACTTCTCGATGGCCGGCGATTGATTACGCGCGCTCGGATCTCTCTCGAATCAATGACACTTTTGTTTCATCGATTAACGTCCCCGCCGTTTCCCTCGCGAAAAAGAAGAGACGGCATTTCACCTCATCGTTCGCCTCCTCATCGTTCACCGAATAGCTCGCGATTACGTCTTCGCAATTACATTCTCGTCACCTCGCTCACGTCCATTTCCGATTAGCGTACGAGCGGGACACGCTAAACTGCGTGCAATATCCGTGAATATCTCGATCCGAAATCGGGATTCGAGATCAGCCGCGATCAGGCGCTATCGTTATCGCATTTCGATGATGATCTCTCGATCACTCTCGAGATTATCCGTTAATTCGGCCGATCTCTTTTTCCTCCCTCTCTCCTCTCCTGCTTACGCTGTTAGCACGGTCAGGCGCGATTATCGCGTCCCAATTCGTTCCAACAGGCCTGGCGGCGACCTCGGGAGAGGGGGAGGGGGCAGGGGGGGAAGCGGCACGAGGGAAAGAGGAGAAGAGAGGAAAAAAGGCGCACGCAGGCGGGCATAACGTGCACATTCACACCCCGGCTGCGATCGGAACGGCCTTAATGCACGCGAGGCTCCCGAGGAATGCAGATGCGCGCGCGCGCGCGTACGCCAGATGATTTATCCGTCTCTTGGCGTCGTGAGATCCAACGCCTGCGAGACTCAACGGAGCATCCCTCCGTCTCTCTCGCTCCCTCCTTCGCGGTGAAATCCCTGCTGCACGTCGCGCATCGATATTCATAAATGTCAGGGCGGCCAGCCAGTGATTCCGACAGATTGACCTTACGTCTTACCAGTCCTCCTGCGCGCCCCCTCCCCCCTGCCGCCCCCCTTCCGTGACGTTGCCGCTCAATTGTCCGATCGCGGCTCCGTAAGCGGCGGCAAAGCCGCTTACGAGCGGGCACCGATTCTCTTGCCGGCCATTAAGGGAAAATTGATATCTTCATTTGCACGGATATCGCCGGACTTGCATCGAGCCTGAGGCGAGTCACCGACGACGAGAGTATCGATGGATAGCCGCGGGAATGGTCTTCGCACTCGCTCCTCTCCTCTCCGCGATCGCCGTATCAATGTTTTATAATTCAGGTCTCCTTCGAGTCTCGCCAAAGCGCTCGCCGTCCACGAGATATCGAGAGTGCATTGGAGAAATTATCGCGCGTTCGATAGTCGAGCATGACGGACGGATCAATGAAGTCTGGACGGGGAAAGCGTTCTTCCGGTTATTCTGGAGGCGCTTACGCGACGCGCGTGAGAAATGTACGCATTTCTGAACACATGCGCGATTTGCCGGATAAATAATCGTCGCGATTTATTTATCACGGAGAACGTATGCGGCCACGTCTCGCCGGAACTGCGCCGGAAGCGTGGATCGCTTCAGTCACCCATCCGTTTGATCCGTTTATAACAGGTTCGCTCTTTGACTAAACGCCGCCCCATTGATCGGAAATCCGAGCCGTGTCGGATCGCGGAATCCTCTTCTCCCGACCAAGCAGTCGGGCCAGATCGCCGAATATTCCCGGAAATCGACTGCAGCGGTCGCTGTCTCGCGACCCCATCTCTGTCGCGGACGCCGTCCGTGCCATTATGACGCCCCGGCGTCCTCCGCGTCCTCGTACACGACGCATGCCGTTAGCCCGACTCGCATCCGGTTTTATCGCGCGGCGGATCTCCGCGAGTAACACAGGTACACCTATCTACCCATCCGCGTTTCCATTCGCCTAACAGGACGCCGTTGTACGCGCGCGATTCTTGCCTCACTCCGTGCCATGCGGACTGCAGCGACGCGGACATTTATGACCGCGCCATTACTCTTTATACCCGGCATCCCCGCGACGCATAGCCGCGATCTCGCGCTATTCCGTTCGCGCCGGTGGCCGATTGGCGCGTCTATCCGGCGACCCATTTACGCCACACGCTCGTACATCCGAGCGTTAAAAGAAAGAGAGAGAGAGAGAGAGAGAGAGAGAGAGAGAGAGAGAGAGAGAGAGAGAGCAGAGCAGAGTCTCGAGACGTCTACGCGTATGCGTGTGTAGGAGGGGGGATTGCGAGGGGTGTGCTCGTTTTATTCGAGCAAGAGCGAGGTAAACTCGTAAAACTTTATCTCCGGCCGCGCGAGAGCCACGCGAGAGTCTCGCGAGAGCTCACGCCTCGCGGGACCACACAGGGCGATCCGAAAGTCGCGGCGCGTACGACGAGCGACCAACACAATGGACGATCGTTGTAAGGCATTCGAGATAGAGCGTGTAAACGAGTGCGGACGACGTCGTACAGCGGATTCGTCCGCGATCGATCGTCCAACATGGAATTACTTTAATTCCCCTCCGCGCTTTCGTCGGGCTTTCCCGACTTATATGTTGACTTCTCGATATCGGCTTGCCATTAGACACGTTCTCCATCATCGCGAGTCGCGATTCTCTCCGATCTGCAGCTTGCCAGCTCGTAAAAGATGGTAAAAAGATCTCGCGCGCGGTTGCTGCGCGGCTTCGCATTCGTTGCCGCAATCTTCGCTCCTTTCTCGCCTCGTCGGTGCATAAAAGCACTCCCATGCGCGGATAGCGGAATAATCGCACGTAAATTACGTATACGGCGGAGGCTGCGGTCTCTTTTGGAGAATTATCGATCCCAGCGGACCGTAATTTCGGCGTGTCGGATAACGCGGACGCTCGAAAATCGACGTTGCCGAGTCGCCCGGGGCATTTCCGCGAATCTTTATCGATTACGCGTAAAGATAATATCGCCGCTGCGATCCTTGTCGTTCAAGCGTTCCCGCTCGCGTTCGCTCAAACGAGATCTAATCGGCGAGATCTAATGGTAAAAAGTGTGCTTGGTCACGGACACCCCGTGCACGGCGAGATCCAGGTGTATAATGCGACAGGCATGGACACGGGTCGCCACGGAAGTCGCCGTGGACCAAGACGAGGAGCAGGACGGCACGACAGACGCGACAGCGAACGGTAGAGAGACCAAGGTCGACGACCTCGCCTACGACTTGGTGGTACCGGCGGCTTCCGCGGCGGGATTGAGACTCGGAGAGGCTGACATTGCGAAAAACGATCGCGATAGCATCGCGAGCGATCGATTTCTCCGCGCTCTCGCTCGGCGCGAGGAACGCGCGAACGCGGAAAACGACAGCGAATTCGACGGAGCGAGAGCGTAGAATCCTCTCAGTCGACCTCGCCGGGGTCGACAGGGAAAGAACCCACTCGATATGATCGTCGACGTGTCGTCGGGATCCTTTTTCGCCAGAGATTGCCGCGGCAATCGGAGAGGCAATCTGCAAAAATGCAGTTACACGCGACGCGCGTTGCCATCCTCTTCCCGCGTCTTCTTTGTCTCCCGACGTCCGTCACCGTGACGGCTTGCTTTCTCATCTATGAATAGATAGCGGTATAAAAGAGGACGCGAGACGAGAGGGAACAGGCGGACCCACGTGGTCGGACGGTCTACCTACCTATTTCAAGTACAACGCGTGAGGGAAGAGAAGACCTTTCGATACCTTTCCCTGCACGCTTTATTTATACAGACAGGCAACGGTCGGCATCGGCGCAAATTGACGTGGCATTTATTTATTTATTTAACCGAATACAGGCCGTTAACGTCGTAAAACACGCTCTCGGAACGGGAGCGAGTAGCGTAACTGTGCGCGTCGATTGTGCCTTCGGTATCGGAGCCAGAGTGTTCCTTTTACGATCGTCGAGTGATGATCGGGACTTGAATCGAAAGAAACCTGCAAACCAAGTGATTTAATAAACGTGCGAGCGTTTCGAGGGTCGGCAAAGCGGGACGGCAGAATCGGCTCGTTTTTTCTTGGCTGGAGGGAAGCGGCGGAATTCGGTGTTTTTCTTGCGCATCCTTCCGTCCTATAAGATATTCCGGACGGCATCGCGGTGGTCCCCGTAGGGCGAACCTTTTAAAAGACCCGTGCAATAACACACAAACGCTACAGTGGTCCCGAAAGTCCCTTTGAAAGGGAGAGAGGCTGCGAGAGGCTCCTCCGAATATTAATATCTCGCCTTGGCATGCGCTTCTTCACCTTTACTCCCGCCAAAGAGTAAACCGAGTCCGGATAAAAAGGGGCCTTCAATCAGGGGCCTCCCTGAATGAACACGTTGCGTTACGAGGGACATTGCGCATTATCATGCCATATCCGCTGCGCGGATATTCGTCCATGGAAGCGCGCGGTAAAGAAACGCCCGAGGTAAAATTATCGCGGTACGGATGCGAGAGCGGATGACGTACCTTCCCGCGTGTAAGACTTTCGAGATTCTCAGACGCAGAATCATCGTCTCTCTCTCTCTCGTTCTCCTTCTTCTTTCGTCTAACGCCACTTGCGTCCCACTTTGTGTCAAAGAGAACGGACATTTCGTGCTTTCTTTCGTCGCGCGAATCGCATCGCGCTTTATAATTCGCGGCCTCCGCTCTGCGAGACGCGAACGCGTCCCGATCTAAATTCGTTGTTACGAATTTAGATCCGTTGTCGCTGATCCCGCGTTTAATCCGAGCGATGTTTCCCGCTTCGGGGCGTATCGATAACTCGAGTGCCGGATGCGACGCGTCTGTTGATCCAAAAAAAAATCAAGAGGCTCCAGATAGAACGATCCGACCTCTCGCTCGAGATCTGTTTTGTGTTTCGTGTTTCGATCAAGAGCTGCCTCGAGCTGCGGACGAAACCGCGCGCGATTCCCGCGACGTAACATCCGGCATGGACCAAACGGACCGCGATAATCGACTTTCGCGCAATTTTTACATACGACGCGTCCTCTTAACGGCACGTGGATCGAGCGCGCGTCCAAGGGCGGATGTCGGCAATTAGAAGGATGAGGATCCCGTCCGCCGATCCGGTCGCGGGAATTAGCCTGCGCGAAAAATGTCCAGCCGTTTAAATACGCGTTGCCCGTTAGATTCCCGAGGCTAACGTTAAGCGACACGCTGTTTATCCGCGATCTGCTCCGGCGACGACGGCCTCCTCGGGCGACGCGTGTCAATGACGGAAAAATCGCGCCAATTATATCCGACAGCAGGTAGCCGACTAGCTGACGATTAGATTAACCGACGAAGCGGAAAACCTAGCCGAGGGTGCCCAAACTGGCGCGTCGGGACGTCGGGGGTAAAAAGGCGATTTCTCGTGTCGCGCGACGACAGTAGACGCGGGATATCGCGCTTGATAATCCGCGATCGCTCGATCGACAGTCGAGAATCCCGCACGCGCCGTTAACGGATGCGTTTCTTCCTTTTCTTCTCTCTTGCGGCACCGCGTGCGAAACGGCAATCGGCCCGCTCTCTGCTTCTCTCTCTCCCTCTCTCTCTCTCTTCCTTTCTCTTTTCGAGACCTTCGAGATGCTCGAAGAAATTTCTCCATGTGACAACCGCGACATGATAATTACACCGCTCAATCTCGATCGCATCTGTCATCAGAGAGGCTGTTGCAATTTCAGTCTCTCTTTCTCTCTCTCTCTCTCTCTCCCTCTCTCTCTCTCTCTCTCTCCCCCTCTCTCTTTCTCCCTTTCGACAATTTGACAGTCGACATTAATCTTATCGTCACGGTATCTCGCGAATGACACCCATGTATCTCGATCGCGTCGAGAATTACAAGCACTTCCGCCGTCCGCGGACGCTCCGGATTCGCGTCTTCGATTACCAGCTCCAACCAACGGATGATCCTCTTTTAAGCCGAGGAGGAGGAGGACTCATCTCGCGACTGTGGAATTCGGCGCGCCGAATTCGCGAATCTCGCGACGGTGACGGGGGATTTTCCTTATCATGCGAATATAAACCACGCGGCGAGGAATATCTCATCGGCGCGAGATATAAGATTTCCTCTCCTCAGAGGAGTTACGTTTCTGCGGTTAACGTCCGCGCACAGATCCGCCGTTGTAATATAAGGCGCAGCAAGCGGCAATGCATGGTCGATCGAGCAGCGATTATGTGGGTGTCCGGTGTCGCGCGCCTCTCCCTCCCTCTATCTCTCTCTCTCTCTTTCGCGCGCGCGCGATGTGGGCATCGTGAAACGTTTCATCGTAATATATATATATATATATATGTATGTATATACATATGCTTTCGTAACGTGCGCTCTCGACGTGGTGACGAACGGCAGGCTAGGATAAAGCGAGAAGCTGGGAGCGCTGGACCACGCGCGGCGCCGAACACAAGCCGGTTTTCACAATGGAGAAAGAACTACTGGCGTCGCGCGCGCACGCGCGTGCGGCACGGACGCTTCTCTCCGACGACTGCTACCTCTCGGAAGCGGGTTTCCATGGGCGAAAAATACTCCGAGCGCGACACGCGAGAAGAGAGAGAGAGAGAGAGAGAGAGAGAGAGAGAGAGAGAGAGAGAGAGGGACGGGTCCGAGATACGGGGACGAGCGGCCAGCTTGCACGCGAGACACACGCGAACGCTCGCCCACGCGAGTCGCGGAGAGGTGGATTATTATGCGACGTCGGTGCGTTGATGATGCTAAAACGCGCTGCTCGGAGCTGCCTCTCGCTGGCACGCGCGTTCGCGTTCGCGAATTCCTCACGTTGGCGGAATTGAAGGCCAGCGAAACGCGTGAAAGCTGACTATACACTCTTGGGGATCGCGATGCTCGGTGTTTTACTTGAAAATCAAATAATCCCTCGCGCGAGAAGCACGCGCGAGAAGCACGTCGCACGCAGAAATCCTGCAGCGAATTGAGATTTCTGCATCATCGTGGCACGCCGTGGAACGCCGTAAAGATCCGCGATCCGAGAGGACGATCCGCTGTCGCTTTCTCTCGCCACTATGAGATCGGTCTGTCAAAACAGGCGCGTTAATGTCAAAACTGCATAAATCCAAGATTCATCGCGACGGAATGATTTAACGCGCGTGTACCGCGCTCGTTCGCCGATCCGGTGTGCGCTAACTCGCCTGCGAGAATCGTTACTGGCAGAGAATAAATCGCCTCGGCAAACAGCAACGTAATAAATCGCCGGGCAAGAGAGAGAAAGAGAGAACGTGTTCGAGTGGCAATTGATTTAATTCGCGTCCAAAGGATCGCTGTCGCGTCGTTCGTTCTCTCGGTCGCTGCGAAACGCGCGACTGATATGGACCGCGGACTTGTTCGCGACGAGCAGAGAGAGAGAGAGAGAGAGAGAGAGAGAGAGAGAGAGAGAGAGAGAGAGAGAGAAGGCGCAAAGAGATTTTTTAGCGCGATGAAGCGCTAGACGAACATTTGAATCCGTCTCGTCGCGACGAGAAGACCGAGTCGATTTGGAGCCTCGGATTCGTTTGGCTTCAGATAAAAAGCATTTATCGCGGGCAGATAAGCGAGAGCGAGCGAGATAACATGAGAGATTGGATAGTTCTTCTAGTTAAGGACTGCCTCGTTGAGCATTAACATATTCGTAGAGTCATAAAAGTCTTGGCTCAATGGCGCTAACGTAGTAATAAACGCGTAAACACCGATACGCTTCTCCCAACGGTCGCGCTCGCTCGTGCAATTTCACGCGTATCGTCTTGGATGTAAGGAGAAATCGCGTGCGTGAAGAGACACAAGCGGCTAATGCTCGTTGGAATATTTTTGCCGAGAGCAAGGTTCGCGAAACGTTCCGCCATTTCCCGCCATCGAGACGTTTCGTCGTCTCATCAGTGCGCGGTGCGTTCCTCCTATCGAGATGCTCGTTCGCGAAACGCGGAGGATTCGTCGCGCGTACAACGCGATCCAAATAGATTTCAGACGCCGTTATTAAGTCTCCGTTAAAAGGATTGTAAAAGGCTCGATGCCGCGGGAGAGCCGAGGGAAAATAATGAGCCGTTCGATGAGTTGGTACACATTGCGCGTTATGGCCACCGCCAGCGCGTTAACCGCCAAACAAAGGGCCGACTATAAACCGGGCACGGCCATAAAGCAGGCGCGCTGAGCAGAACGCGCCAAATTCGCGACTGCGTCTGAAATAACACAGAGCGGAGAAAAGGAAAGGATAAAGGCAGGCGCGCGTACGCCATTGTGTCGGGATGAATAAGTACGACGAATGCCGATTAACTAAACGATCATGATACCGCGAACAAACCGCTCGCTTCTATTTCGTTTCCTTCCCGTTTCTGCTTTCTCTCGGACGGATGTCTAAAATCAACGTCAGCCGTCATCGAGGGGACGCGAAGCTCGAGTCCGATCCGAGTACGACGACCAAGTCGTGCAACGCGGCTTCCTCGTTGCCCAGCTCTCCGATCCAAGGATAGGTTTTGTAATTTCGACGGAGATTAGTCTCTCAAAGTCTCGCGCGATGATGAATAAAATCAACGCGCCATCGATTCGCCAGGCGAAACTGATCATTAATCAGTAGCCGGCGAGCACGAGAGCAAGCCGGATGCTGACTTTCTCATCCTCTCCCGGCCTTCGAAAACGCATAGACACAGCGACGCGCTCCGATCAGGCGCGCGGACTGCGCGTGATTAATCGCGCGCTCGCGGTATCGACGATTTCAATCGGCGCACGCAGCGCGGGGCGCATGCGCACGTGCATAATTGGGTAAACCGATAATTGGCGGCAAGGCCAAGGAGGGCAAGCGGCCTTGATCGCGAACGCTTCGCTCGGCGATTTCTCCTCGCTTTATCCCCCGGCCGAATTGTTAACCCCGCCCGACGGGCATAATATTTTGACTGGGCCCGTGGGCGTGCAGCGGTCTGTCAGGCTGTAATCACGCGCTCGATTAATTCCAACGTCGACGCGCGAGCGGGATGCAGCCGATGGGGATCGCGCGAATATGCAAGTACGTGCGCGCGCGTACCGTATGCGTGCGCGCTGCGTGACCGCTGCGATGATGATTGAGTAAATAAGACGCTTTTTTCTTTTTTCGACGAGTTTATGCGCCGACGCGCCTCTTCGCCGAGTTCCAAGCAATCGAATTTCAATTAAATCCCGGACGGCGGAAGGGCAACGTATCTCGCTTGCCATGCGTAATCGCCTCAAATACGAGCGATATCGTCCTGCGTTACTTTTTCCGGACAATTTTTCCGCCAGCCATTGCTGGGCGATTTCAAAGACGGTCAAAGACCGATAGGAGAGATTTTTGCCATTTGTTCCAGCATTCCGAGCGAATTTGGGATCGGCGAGTGATCGGTGGATAAGAAGATGTAAAACTAACAAAGAGAGAGAGAGAGAGAGAGAGAGAGAGAGAGAGAGAGAGAGAGAGAGAGAGATGCATATCGCATGGAAAACGAACACGCGCCGGTGTTCATCGAACCACTTTCGCGGAGGGAATTTATTCTTGGTGCGCCGTGCAAAAGTGCCTATAAATATCAGGGGCGAGGAGCACCGTTGGCGTATCCCCGGGCTCGCTTTTTTGCTCGCCTTCGCGCTCCGCGCTCCTCCGCAGCCTCGTTTCGCGGATCCTGAAAACGTATTTATTCCCCGGCTGTCTGCCAGAGAAATAAAACGCGTCAAGAATGGCGCCGCGCGGCGCGGTATCGGTTTCCTCGAGTCACTTTTTTGTCACGCTTTGGAACGCTCCGCGAGGATTCTCCGCGCGCTCCCCGGCCTTAAGATTCCCTCTCTCTCTCTCTCTCTCTCTCTCTCTCTCTCTCTCTCTCTCTCTCTCTCTCTCTCTCTCTCTCTCTCTCTCTGTCTTTCCCATCCCGCCGAAAGGATGCTGGGACCTAGGAATGTCGGGATTTCGCGCGCTGCTCACAGGGAATGCGTTGACCAAGCATCGGAATCTTAAGCAAGCGCTACGTTTCAGCCTCCGGAAGTAACGAGATAAGATACAGCGATAGGAGGTGAGAAACGTTGACGGATCGATACCACGATGGATCGATACTGCATAGGCATCCCTAGGCACCTGCATTGCCGACGTAAAAAGTCCGCGCGAGTAAGTATCCGCGTCGCCGCTGCTAAGGCCGCAATAAAATTGCTATACGCCGAGCAAAACCGTGGCGCTCTTTAAGGCTGGCGCTATAGTTTACGATTTCCGCGTCCCCGCAATGGACGCGAGTGGAATATCGCTTTAGAGTCGCCTTCATCGTCGTTTCGCCTTTGTCGTCCGTCTCTCCGCGTTCGTGTCGGTCGTATTCGATCGGCGCGCGCGCGGATGGATCGGCTCGTGTGGCACGCACGCATCGAATAAATCGATCCATTCACTTGTCCGGCTGGGGATCGGCTCGACTCGGCTCGTCTCCGCTTCGCGATTCGACATGGACCAGTCGCGGTCTCGGAACGTTCCCGCGATCGCGACTCGCGGAATGAAAACCGCGTTTGGACACCGTAGCGTAAATCTCTACCGTCTCCCTCCGTTTCAGTTATCTCCGCCGGTATGTCCACTCTCTTAAATCTCCCCTTCCCCCCTTCTCTCTCTCTCTCTCTCTCTCTCTCTCTCTCTCTCTCTCTCTCTCTCTCTGTCTGTCTCATTCTCTTGCATCGGTATCTTTCCGGCCGGTTCCACGCACGGATAAGCCGACAGATAATCAATCTTCGCCGGCGCGCCGCTGATTAAGCCTCGCTGGAAACTGCGCGTGTTATACCGAACACGTCTGGCGACGGCATGTAATTGATTCATGATAGCAGTCGCGCGATATTAGTCGTGACATAAGTCAACGACAGAACTGCGCGAACCAATTGCGTCCCGCGCCGGAGACGGACTGTGGACAATCCGCGCGCGCATCGTTCTTAAAAGTCCGCTGGTCTCGGGCCAGCGGCGGCTGCTCTTCGGCGCACGTGATTGGCGCGCGTCTGCGAAACGCGCGCACGTTCGAATCGATGTAATGTAATCGCCGCGCAACGCGGCGGATTACAATTTCCGCATAGCCGGAAATTCCGTTCGCCCATCACGGCGAGCATCGGCCGAGCATTTCGCGACAACTACGAGTCGAGCGGGCGACAATTGAGCGAGAGGATATCCGATTATCCTTCGCACGCGTGAACGTTGATCGACCCAAGCGGAATTATTCTCCCAAATACACAAAGTCTAAAGAGTGACGCGTGTTTCCCTCACGCGTAAATTCCCTCCTCGGGCCGTGACAGATCCCTCCGTCTCACCCCGCGATCTCTCCCGCGCGGGGTGTGGCAGCGTCGAGGCGGCGTCGCTCGCAGGCGAAGGCTTCGTTTGCGTTTAACTTCGACGCGATTTATCTTAGCCACGGCGAGCGGAGGCTGGAAATACGGCCGAGAGCGGCGCGTCGCAGTGTGCGCGATGGGGCCGGCCGTGTACGTGCACGGGTCGTGTACGTGTGCGGTGAGTTTTATGGGAGAGCTGGTCGCCAAACATGGTAACGTGCCCGCGCGCGGCTCACCTCTCTCGCAGAAGAGGCAGAATCCCCCTCTCTGCCCCGCAGGAGGAGGAACGTGCACGCGCGCGCGCGCGCGGTCGTGGACCGCGGCGTCCACAGCTTCCACGCTTGCTGGAAAACGCACCCCGGTTACGCGGTCCCGCACAACTACCGGGGAGGGGCAGGGAGGGGAGGGGGAATGGAGGGCCCTTTGCTCGATAACTGGCTCGTTCGGGAACGAATCGATCGATCGCGTGATTTGATTAACGCGCGAATTAGCGCGTGCATCGGCTGCTGTGATCGGCTGCAATTGGCGAACGTAATTGTTCAAAGCGCGCGGACACGCGTAACCCTCTAATGGTTAAGAGGGAGGCTGATGCTGAGCCTAACGCGCCTGATTAATTCCGATGAGTTTTTCCACCCCGCCGGATGTCAAAAGTCAGATAACAGTAGTCGAGCGTTCCGCGGGAATATAAATATGCGACGCAGGTATGGCAGAGGCCGGAGGAAGCAGCTGGGGAATCCGCGCTCGTGGGCCGCGTGGAACGCCTGTTTTGTAATTTGAGCAAATAAGCGCTACAAAGGAAGAACCCCATCCGAATTTCCGTCCTCCCGAGCCTGTGCCTGTCCGAGAAAAGGACAGACGATGAGATGTCAGCGGTGACGGGGGACGTGGAGACGTAGAGAGTCGTGGACGAATTCGTGGTCGAGCAAAGAGGGCAGGCAAGCAGAGAGCGGGGAAACGGGAGGAGGGAGACTCTTCGCGCGAGTTTAATTACTGTTATTAATCCGCGCGCGGCTCAAGCGGCACAAAGCGCAGGTAGTCTCGCGATGGCTCGCGCGCGATTCACCGCCGCACCTGTGCGCGCGGATATTAAAATACTTCCGCCGGCGACTGCGCAATCGCAGGGAATCGTCATGAAGGAGGCGATCGAAGAACGCCAGCCATCCGGGAGACGTCCGCCCGTTGGCGATCCGCGATCCGGTCCAGGTTTCGCGCGTAGGAATGCTCGAGAGGAAGAGAGAACGCTCAACATTCGAGGGATCGGGAAAACAGGTGGTTGGCGGATCGCTCGTTTGTTCTCCCTTCCACCCGCTCTTGCCGTATTTGATAACGGGGCTATCTCCCCGGTTTGACCTCCGCCTCGGAACCTCGCGGCGACGATTGCACGAGTGCCGCGGGGTCGCAGTTTCGATCTCGAATAAAACCGCGCGACGGGCGGCGAGAGGGAGAAAGAGCTGGAGGATCAATGGCCCGGCGAACGTGACCATCGCGAGCAGCGAGATACGATTTTTATGACGATGTTGCGCGTAACCTCCGAACCTCGCTGCCCGATAGAGTCGGCGTTTCGCGGCGAGCTAGCAAGCGACCGCTACCGCGTACGGGAATACCTCTCGCGTGGCTTTCCGCCTTCGTTTCATCGGCATCGATACGTATTTATGCCCAAGAACGAGAAGCCGACGAGACAAATTCCCGCCGAACGCGCATCACGAGCGACAATCACGCGCGGACCTTTCTCGTTTCCATCTTTGAGCAAACTGTGGAAACTTTCGTCGTTTCGTCTTTCGTCTCCGTCGTCATCTTGAAAGAGAACGTTGGCAAACGGATCCGCATTGTGCCAAAAAACGTGACCTTGCGCGGGATCAGAGAAATCGGATCCCGAAGTCAGGGAGCGAAGATTTGTTAAACATCAAACGCCTTCGCTGAGATTCCGAGTCTTTCCGAGTCTCTCGTTCTTCACTGATCAATCTTTCAGGAATTCGGGAAGGCGAGTCGAATCGAATAACGGTGAAGAGCTGGGAAGGGATCTTTACAAGCTTATCAGTTTACGAGCAAGGCAGGCTCTTGTAAAGCGACGGCTCGTATCGAAAGAAGAGCGCTATCCAGAATACTCTTGTTGTCGCGTATCGTCGCAAGTAGTCGAACGCACGTTTCGCCCACGTGGATCCCTTGGCCGACCACCTACGTTCGATCTGGTATAATTCTCCCGCTGCGTGTAAACGCCCGGCGCATCGATACATCGAACGAGCTCTTGCGCAGGAGCGCGGCCAGCGGGGGAAAAAGAAGACCGACCGCTGATTTATGGCGGCAATAACTCGAGCGTGCGAGTACTTCCACTGGCTGGAAGCGAACATCTGTTTGGATCCCATCTCTAAATTTCCGACACGGCTGACCTGCCGCGTAATGAGCACGCGAGCGCTCGCGCGGACAGAGCGAACGGAGAAATTAGGAAAGACGATGCGGGCCTCTGACACTAACAAGAAACAACAAACAAGATACTTTTATAATTCATGCTGCATTCGGCATTCAGCATTCTGAAAAATAGCTAAAAAATAGCAATATGGAAGAGAGCCTGTTAAACGTTTCAGAGAAGAAACCGCGTTTCTTCGTACAAATTGATAGTTACGAATGATTATCGTGGCGGATAACTGCAGGCGGAAACCTCCGCGAGCCGGCTCCGTTTTCATAATGGAATTTCATTACGAGTCTGAGTCTACTTGTTCGATGCGTTTCGATGCCTTGTGGAAATCAGTGGAATCGCGGCGATCTTAAATGCTTCGCTCTTATATTCCGTCGAATTTTAGATTCCGGAAGAAATCGAGGAATCTGTGCCGCGCTGCTTCGAGTGCATTCCTGAATTAGCAGATAATTCGCGTCCGTCTATGGAGAGCACTCGCTATCTCCACTCGTTTTTCGTGGATATCGATCCCCTTTCGCGGATCCCCCTCCGATCCTCTCGAGCGTTCGATCTATCGCTGGCAGAGGCGCAGTGATTCACTCGCATGCGAATAATCGTACATCGAGAGGAGGGAGATCATAGACGCGATGCGTGCTCGCCTGCACGTAAATAAATTACGACCTCGCCGCGAACTCTGACATGCGGTCGAGATTGTTTGCGCTAATTAATAACATCGCGAGATGTACGTACGAGCGCGCGCTTTCCTCGTTCGCTGCTTTGCTGGAGTTCGATTCGCGCGCGATTCGCGCGAGCAAGCGCGATGCTGTTCGGAGCAATTTCGGAATCGCAATTTGCAGTTGCGATTTACGTAATGAGCGATTCGATCATACGAGCGGGGGATTTAAGATGATGATTCAACGATAATGAAAACTCTTCAAACACGACTGCGCGTACAGTCTCGCGTACGGAACATTTAATCAAACACGCGGACTCGATTATCGATTAATTACACTCGCAACAGCGCTCGCTGTTTAATGCAGGAACGTAGAAACGATGCGTGTCTCGATACTAGTTTGAAAACACCTGGCACACTTTTTCCCGATGATAAATAATACCTTGTTCTGCTCAGCAAGAGTTATCCTCGCTGCAGTATCGCGATTTAATTCCGCGTCGAGATTTCACCAGCCGGAATGTCTCTCCAACAGTGTCTATCGACACGAGTGAACCGAACGTATCGCCAATACACCGTTGATATCGAGCGCTCGGAGATACGCGCGCTGGTGCGATACCGATAACGTTAATCTTCTCGATTTTTGCGATCGTGAGACTCGCGATAGGAGATGCGCGGACGAAGGATATCCCACGCCCTGCGCGTAGAAATCGCGCGCGAGGCGCATCCGCGATACGAACGTGCGCGAAAGCACGCGCGACATGCGGCAGCAAGCAAGCTCGGGCCTGAGCAGAGCGAAATCCAGATAGCAAAAGCGGCGTCGCGCGGTCTCGCGAATCCCGCGAGTCGCGCGGCGGAAAGATCGATCCCTCGCGGAGTGAGTCGCGCGGCCGAGAGATCGATCCCTCGCGAAGCGAGGGGAGCATGCGTCCAAGCATGCGTGGAAGCATCGGCGAATCGCATGCTGAAGCTTTGCGGCAAAGCGCGACGGTGGAAAATCAATGAGCTGTCGCCGAATCGGCTCTGAATGTTAATTAACTCGATTACTCGATTAATGATTACTCGCGCGGAGAAAGAAAGAGAAGGAGGGAAGGGGATCAATAAAATCGAGACGGAATCGTCTCGGTTTAGCTGTGATCATTTGAAATGTGGGATTTATCTATCTCGTATCGGCATAATGCGTCAACGAGAAGCCAGCATGATGAACGATCATGTCACGCCGCTTTAATGGATATCGAGAGGCGTCAAAGCGCGAATAAAGATCTCGGCAAAGCGGGGCGCGAGCGTCTTCCGTTACTCGATACGAATCGCGAAATGGCGAAATGATCGCGTTACGCGTGATCCGTCGATTGAAAATGATCGATGAATGGATGACAAGGGTCAACGATATGTAATTTCAATGGACCGCGCGGGATGAAATAAGGAGATACGGCGGTGATGCAGGCGTGAGACAATCGCTGATTTTTTCTTCACGCCTGTCTTCAGCTCCAATGAATCGTCGTTATTAAATTCGCGATAGTGCTCTTATCGCTTATCGATACTAATTTCCCCGCATCGTGTTCCTCTCTCTTGTACACGCCGGATCGTACGATCCTCGACTGACTCCAACCAGTTCGTTATCGGCGTTTCTGCGGGGGATAGATAGGACTGGATTTTTTCAAAGGTCGATCGTTTACCTAAGCGTAAGGTAACAACCCTCAACAACCCTCAGGTCGCTTCCTGCAGCTGTTGCCCAGGCGAGAAACATGCTGTCTTTGCCAAATATCTCGAGTAGACCTAACTGAACGATCAACGACAGATTGATGATCTCGCGAGTCTTCAGCGAGCCCTCCTACAGGAACAGAGGCTCCAAGTACGTGTCATTCACACACATACGCGGCAAAATGCTTCGGTTATCCCTTCGCGACGAGTCGAGTCCGCTCGAAGCGCGCGCAGAGTAGCGAAAGTCGTTACCTAATCGGCCAAGCTGTACTTGGACGCGGCACGAGGCGCTAAACGTTTCGTTTGTTCGTACGGAGGATAAGGAGCATACGTGGCAAAAGGTACAAATCGTTTCCTATACTCATTGCCGGTCTATGCGCCGGCGGTTCGGCCGGCATAAAGGGCGTATTCATGCGACCGTTCCCCCGTAAAGCGTAATAAGCTAACCACTGTTTCCCGTGGCGAGGCCGAGCGCGGATCGCTTGAGGCCGACAGAGACTGAACGCCAACGAATTAGGATCCTCGCCTGCCCGTTTCCTGTCGACGAGCTGACGAGCGCGCGCTCGCGAGATCGAGCCGGAATCCGCCGAGGAAGCGACGAGCTGATTGCCAGGTGACATATGTACAAGTCCGGGGGATAGAAAGCCGAGACTGGAAAGCAGCCGCAAGCCATTACACGCGCGGATCTCAGGATGGACGCTTCGAGTATTAGGATCCGCGAGATCTGCGTCTCGAATCCAATCGCGACGAAACGAGACGGCCATCGAGGACGACACGTCGACAGGTTGTTATCGCAGTGGCCCTTATCTTGGCGTTATCTTGGGTCATCAGAAATATCTCCGCGAAGAATCATATCTCTCTGTTTGCGTGGCTGTATTGGGAGCACCCGACTCGTTATCGATAAGTTGTCTGATTCGGATGCGACGACTCGCGTCTATCGCCGATCGATTAAGAGCCGCTGCTCGACGAGCAGAGGACGTCGCGAAAGTCCGGGAGAGCGAAAAAGAGAGAGAGAGAGAGAAAGAGAAAGAGAGAGAGAGAGAGAGAGAGGACGTCGAGATCGCATAGGCGCAGCAAGGTAGCTGCCTTGCCGCAGGCGAGAAAGTATCCGCGCTGCATACGATATGCATGCATCGAAGCCGCGCGTAACGCACGCGCGTTCGGACGCAGCGAGAGCGCAGTATACAAACGCGCGAATACCGTTTACATTAATCCTGGCCTCTTTAACCCTTCCGCATGCGGCACGTTACGGAGCGCCGTTGGACGTTCTCACTCGATCTAGCATCCGAGACGTTGTTTGCTTCCAACAACGTTGGAAGATCGATCGGTGGAGTGGAAACGCAACCGCAGCAGCAGCAGCAGCAGCTGCAGGATCGCGGATACGCCGAGAGGGAAATTCCAGAAGGGCGGATCGTAGGTTGAATTCGACGGGATTGCATCCCAAATACGGAAATTCTTTTCCTCGCGGTCCTCGCATCGCGCCGTCACGCGCCTGCAAGCGCGACAGGAACACACGTGAAATCACAATCAAACGCGGTTGTATTACGTGCTGAACGCGCGATGAAATACGTGACGAACTATGGAATTTAAGTGAAGTACAGGCGCGATGAATAATGACGCGATAAAGCGGTACGCACGCTGCTTTAAGTTTCGCGTAAATACACCCGCGCGCGCGCGCGCGCGCGCGAGCGTGCGCGAGGGATTTTATAGCTGCAACGACCATGTAGCAACGTAATGGAACTGTTATGTGCAAAGCAGCATCGTATTTAGGATTACGCGCGTGCTGATGGTGCCTGGCGGATTTTTACGCGCGCAATTTTTCCACGTTCGATAAAGCAAACTGCGAACACGAATAATCCGTAATGTGAGCGCATCGCGGTGAATCTCGCGGGCTTTCGCGCCATCATCATGCATAAACGTTTAATGTCATGCACGATGAACGGCGCGTCATCGCGCGGATCGCACAGAGGGGCAAAGAGAGAGAGAGAGAGAGAGTCGAATAGAAGCGAGCGCGGACTTAAAACCGCGCGGATTTATGAACTGTGGGCGAGAGCGAGAGCGGGACGAAAGTACTCGGATTCTCTCCGAGAATAAACGCGACGTTACGCGACATTATCGGCGTCTAAACGTTTATCGTGTGGGAATATCGCTCGCGCCGCGAATTAACGACCCGCCGACTTGTTGCGTGCGCGCGCGCGCGCGCGTTTCTCACGAGAGCGGCGGTCCTTATCTAACCGGAGAGGAGAACAGACCGGTTGTCTCGCTCTCGTTAATTGTCGGGCTTGATAAAAGCCCGTCTCGGCCCGCTTCGGCTCGCTTGTCGTGCGTGCGGCTTCATTTCCGCGGATGGCGATCGTACCAGAGAGAGAAAGAGAGAGAGAAAGAGAGAGAGAGAGAGAGAGAGAGAGAAAAAGCCGCGGCGCTTTCTTCCGCAGCATTCTCGCACGTGTCGATCGTTCAGTAAAGCCGCGAGCTTAAACGCGAGCTTATTTCTATTCGCGCGACACACGTGGGAGGCGATTTGCCTCCTTGGCCGCTTGTTATTTCGAGCGAATTCCGAATGCGGATTTGGAGCACTCAGCGGCAATCGATCGAGCCGGATCGATGATCGCTCCTCGAGAGGAGCTCTCGTCGTCGACGAATTATCCCCGCACAGCGACACTCGCGCACACTCGCGTGCATCGGTGTGCGTAGCGGAGAGGTAGTAGGCCAACACCATATACGGATCCTTCGCGTTCGTGCGGCAGACCGCAAGCAGGAGAGGCCGCTCGGTCCAAAAGAGAGAAACGCGAGGACCGGTACAGGTTCGCCGCGTTCGCTCCTGCGGTTCGGGACGTCCCAGTTGCCGCGAGCGCGACGCGAGAATCGAACCGTGCGAGATTTGCGGGATTTGCCGCTCATTCTCGTTCGCCCCAAACGAATTCCGGCGCGCTGGAACCGTCGGTGGAATATCGTCGGAGATGATCGGATAGCGCGACTACTTGAGAACAGATGAAAGGTTCACGTTACACTTGCTTGACTCTTTCCAAGAGCGGATGCATGCTAAAAGCGGACGTTCGTTTATCGGAAGCGCGCGTACGTAATTCAGCGCGATGAGGGAATTACTTACGAACGAAACGAGTGATTCGATAATATCGCGAGAGAAAGAGAGAGAGAGAGAGAGAGAGAGAGAGAGAGAGAGAGAGAGAGAGAGAGAGAGAGACTCAAAGGAAAGAGTATTGCAAGAGACGCAAGGAGCGTGTAAAACGAGAGATCTCCCATTTCGTCTTCCTCTCTTTCGCCCCTCGTTACCGGCGCGTGCACGAAAGTCCGCCAGATGCGAACCACGTGCAGTCGCCTCCTTGTCGCTCACTCTCTTTCTCTCTCTCTCTCTCTCTCTCTTTCTCTCGCAATCGTACTCCACTCGGCCGACCTTCGAAAATTTAAATCACGGATTCCCTCGTTTACGCGCACCCACACGAGCCACGAACACGCATTGGGCGCGCTTGCGGGTGTGGGTGAACCCGAAAACTGGTTTCCGGCCCTTTCCTCCACGCTTCACCGATCGAAGGGGGCGAACCGGAATCGAGACGTCACCGCGAACGTTCTCTCTCTCGGAGGGAACGATAACGCCGTAGCCTCGCGTCTCGGCGTCCACCCGATAAGATTACGCGAAAGATATTCATGTCGAGAGGATAGCCCGCGATAATTATCTGGCCGCTTCGGTAAGCGACACTCTCCTATCTGAAATATTTATTCCGTCGACTCTAAATATAGCTACTGCCGTCCGAACGCACGTCCAGATCACGGGTGACCCCCAGGTGCGATAAGACGGATACGCTTATCCTCAATCTCGCGGGGGCAAACGCAAGGCGAATGCAAACCGATCTCGCGGGTCACTCGCGATTACGCGACGAAACTCGCATCGGCGCGGAGCTCGTCTCGAGCCACGCGTCGTTGCTTTGATTCTTGCCAATTTCACGAACCGCGACGCGATTCGAGATTTCCCTCATCGGCCATCGCCGGTCCGCTCCGTTCCGTCCGCCGAGTTCCGCGCGCGACCCGCCCGCTGACCCCGGGCCTGATCAGATGCCGCGAAACTGAAGACGCTCGGCACCGCGAGCACCGTGACAGACAGACCGGGAGGCGAGGAGGCCGGGGGGCGGGCGGGAAGAAGTATAAAGCCATACGAGTTATCGGAGCCGAGGCCGAGGGTGTTCCGCGACGAGTTTCGAGTTCCGCGAGCCACGTGGATTTACGAGCGCCTGGACGGAGGCGTGACCGAACAACGAGGATCTCCGGCGCGTAAATATGCGCGCGAGCGCCGCGCGACGATAGTCCGCGTTCGAAAATCCGATAATAGAATACCGCCTTGAGTCCGTGAGCGAAAGAAACTCCGGCTCGGGAGTCGCGCGAGTCGCCAACTCGCTCGCTCCGGACAGCCCGCTGTCTATTAAGCCGCCACAATGCGCGAGGCATATTCGCTCAACGAACAATGAGCGTCCGCTTCCGCATCTATCGCAGGTAACAGTCGTTATCGAGGATGGCTATCATTCGGGAACGCGTTGCAACGGTAGTTCGCAAACTGCAATTCTCTTTCGGAGACGGGATTGAGATTTCTGCCGCGGTAGGTCCGGATCTGACCTGGATCTGATCTGATGCTCGCTCGTGCACGCATTCTGGGAAACCAGAGCGAAAATGCTCTGGTAATAAGAGCGAGCCCCTACTAGGGAGCTTTTATGTAACCTCGGACCTTTTACGGGCGCCTCAATAGGCAGGCATGACACTCTGTCGCTTATCATTTTGAATTTCGGAACCAGCGAATGTTCCGGAATCCCGTGTGATCATCTTTGAGGGACGCAGGTAGGTACTATTTGCAAGAGACCTGCTTCTAACGGTTACTTTTGAGGACAGTTTGCAACCACACAGAGGAATCTCTATCATGGCCAGTTTTGTGATGCCAAATTTCCACGGAGCATTTTCGTCTTGTACAAAATGCACTGCAAAGTGCTTAAAAATTCCTAAGCAACAAAATGTTTCGTTATCGACGATCGGGGAACGATCATCTCTGATTCAAGCGTATCTTTCTGAAGAGAAGAGGAGGAAAGAGGAGAGGAATCGCAAACTCAATAGCGAGGTCTCGCGATCTCGGACGTTCTCCGAGATCGACGAAAAGGATCTGCCGCAAAGTGTGCAGAGATCAAACGACGATGAGATTACAGCGGAACGCTCGCCGGTTAATCCCGTTTCGGAAAGCATCTCTCGCATCACGAGGTTTCTCAAGCGCACGCGATTTTCGGAAGACGCAGCGACGGTTTTACGATTTCTCTCCATCTCCGTCGGGGATCGTCCGGATAGTTAAGTGGCGTTTTTAAAATTTCGGTCCGACAGCCCTCGACAATGCTTGACCGCGGGGGTTCCCGAACAACGAGGATCCCGGGCCCTCTCGGGCCTTGACAAAAAGCAGTCTTCACGGCCCTTCGGTAATATTTGAGTACCATACTCGTGTTGTAGACGAGACCGCAGTGGCGTAGGCGTCGCGGAAGGTCAATCACGCGGTGGCGGATCGATATCGATACATCGACTCGAGGGACAACATCGAACGCTCACTGCGGTTCGGAAAAACATGGGATAATATCTTTACTATGTCTCTTTTTGTTGATTCTTTGGACGGTGTGACCGATAGAAATTGGATTATAGCCGACCGAGGATCAATCAAGTGCGATACGAGGGTATGCTTAAGCTTTATGGTAGCCATGAGCAATAATTTCCCATTTCGGAAGCGCTAAAAACAACGTATTTACGTGGATCATATATTATCGCTTAAAGTCACCGTTTAATTCGCGGGACGATTGCACCTAAGAAACTTGTCGATAAAAATCAACGAATTTCTCATTCCTCATCTCTCAAATTCGGAAAGTATCTTTCGGCATACTTTCGCGCGTAGTTTCGCTTGATCGCGGCTCGATGAGACGTCGATAGCAAAGTAATTCTTCGATTTTAGCGCCCACGGAATTAGCATGAGAACGAACGGGCGTGACTGTAGTTTAAGTTTGAAATTTACGTGACAGCCACGGATATGAGATTCACCCCCTTCGTCACTCCGGGGAACATAATACCGCCGCGAGACCGGCTTTCCTTTGAACATCTCGAATTCGTCGCTCCGTCAACGTGAACGCGCGCCTAATCCGAAGGGAATACGTAAAGCTTCGCGCTCTTCGGGAGAGCCCGAAGATTTCGAGAAACCAGATATTTTCCACGGCATCTCTCTCGCCCGCCTCCCTCCTTCCCTCCGGGGAAACGCGCCGGATTATAATTATCGGATCTCCACGAAGCGCGAGCCGGCTGGGAACGAAAGCGCTGCTGGGCCAACAAGCGCGAGTTGGGATCGCCGGGATTTTGATCGCGCAATTGCGGGATATGAGATTCAAGCGCTCGCTTGATCTCTTCGGGATATGAAAAATCCCCTTGCGTCAGGTATGCGAGAGGACACGGGTTGCACAGGTGCAACAGGTACTTGAAACGTACGTGCTGTAGGGATAAATCATTGTTGCCGAGCTGAGAGAATCGCGAGCGTGGAGGCATTCGTGGACGGCTGAATGGCGGGTGAAGTAAAAGCTGAAGAGAGAAGCTCTGCTCTCTTCGATGCTAGCAGCGATGCGCTTGACGCAAATCGAGGCGAGGCTTCGCCGCAGAAACGGTTCGCAGAATGTAAATTACGGAAAGCCGAGAGGTAACGATTACGCGAGTGGGTTAGCAGTTCCAGTTTATTCGATGAAACTTTCAAGTACACCTACACTCAGCGATGCTCTTTCGCCGGATTCGTGCGTGAATGTAAGCGTGTGCGGCGTCTTAGCCGGGAGAAGACTGCGGGTGAAATAGGCACGGCAGGAAATATCCGGGAGACCCAGCGTCCCCGGTGGTGCTCGGCTTTAATACTCGCCGTAATCCTATTACCGATACCGAAATGCTCCCGTAACGTTCACGCGGAGATTAGGATCGGCGCGCGAGCGCCGGCAGGATCGTTGGATCGCGCGAGATGCAGCGCGGCGTTCGCGGCCGTAAAAGTCCACGTGGCGGGCGAGCTCCGACTCGTGCCAGATTTTAATTTATGTCGTGAGAACGGAATCTTGCGAAAGTCTTTCTTCGGCACACGGCGATAACCCGGGACACGCCTGGCCTCTCCCCTCCATCCTTTTCTTACCGTTACTTTTTCCGCGATAAGTGCGTTGTCCGATTAGCGCGCCTCGTCGTTGCGCTCGCCGCGCGCGCGCGCGTATCTGCCTGCTTATGGAGAAAGTTCGTGCTTCGCCAGTGTCCCACCATAAAATCGTTTGTGTTAATATCGAGCTGTCTATTAAATCTCCGCTCAATGATGCTGCTGCAATTCCGCACGCTGCGCGTCTATCCGTTTTTAATCTCCATCATTAGGCGAATACCTCACTTTACGTTTACTGTAATTTCAGGTTCGCTTCTTAGGCGCTCTTCTTGTCGCGATTTAATAACTGCATCTCCAATTCGCCCGTTTTATTTTATTAATGATCTGTCATGAAGTCTGCCATCAGTTATCGAATCAGTTATACGGTGCGTCGTGCGAACAAGTGATTCAGCTAGACTTGGACGAAACTGCATTTTCACATTCTCTCTCATCCGTTCTCTGGTGTCTCCCGGGAATTTACGCGAAGCGGATTTCTTGCTGATACATATGCGACTATTATAATGCGTTGCATAAGCCAGGCTCGTGTTGCCGGATTCCCAGTTCGGTCACCCGTTCGGCTACCTGCGTTCAACGTCCGCGATGGTTAGGCGGTCCGTGTCGAAACCTCAAATCCGTGGAAACCGCTTGCGGTGGCTCTCGTGAAATAAAAAGCGACCGCCTGCGCCTCGCTCGGACAATAACGCGGGTTGTATCGCGCGCCATCGTTCCTTCAACCTTCCGATCCCCTTCCAATCGCGAATTCGGACAGAACGCGGGGCGTTAACGATAAACGGACGTGTAAAGCAAATCGTTTCAGTTGCAGCCTTTTCGCCCTCACCCATCAGCCATTGCATTTAAATAACCGGATATATCGCGGTAGCGGATCGCCCGCGTGTTGCGCGCGCGATTCGGCGCCAACTTCACGTTGGACCGCTTCGCTTCGCGCGCATATTCGAAAAGCGGGGAATAAAACCGTTGATCGTCTCGCGGGGATTAATGGGTGACGCGATCTATTGATATAATCGAGACCGTGAGACGTTCGATTGTGGATTAATCGATTTTATTACTTCGCCCTGAGATTTTCGACGCTCGGAGCTGCTGATTGCGAGTAATCACGCGTGCAACATACTTGTTGCTATACTCGGCTTTGTTATACTTGACGTATCGCCCGTGTTATGTTTAAATTCTGCGATCAACGCCGGCAATTAACGCAGTCCACGTCTGTTATTATTATTCAAGAGCACGAAGGACCGAACGGAAGGGACGAAAATCCAGGCCTTCGATCGCAAACGGCACGACGTTTCTCTTCCTCTCTCTCTCTCTCTCTCTCTCTCTCTCTCTTGTTTTTTTCTCGCGTAACGGAGACACGAAACGACGAGGACGCGCTTCGATAAATTATTCATCGCGACGAGTCGCGCTGCGCTCAGAGAGACTTTTATATATGAATTTTTATCGTGTACACCATTAGAGGAAAAAGTACTCTTCGAGTACGACTTGCGACCTTCCCGCATCAATCGATCGACGTGTCGACAGTGCATACGCCTAATATTGATTTATCGTCAATAATTGACGAAGCAAAGCGAATAGGATATTGCTTAGGAACTTGGTACATATGTTACTCGCGTCAGGCATATATCTCTCTGTAAATATCACGTATTTTACTATACCATATATATATATATATATATATATATATATATATATATATTTCGTATTACATTTTGTGACGTATCGCTAATATTATATGGACAACTCTAATACCGCAGGTCGCCTCCGATATGCGTGTCATAACGTAAAACGAATAATGAACATTCCGCGCAGGCTTCCGAACGAACAACGTAGAAAGAAGAGAGCCGCGATCCAAGATAACGTTTGTCCATAAATATCTCGCGCGTTTTCTATTTTTCATGCGACCATCGGCAGATTATCAAGCCGAAAGTTTATACATCTGATGGCTCGTAGCTACAGTAACGCAATATTCCCGGGTCAGCTCTATCGCTCTCATGATAGAGCTGAATTAATAGCCGCATTCGCCGTACAATGGAATATCCCTTCCCTTATATATCCCGGGGATAGCTTGACTTTTGAGAGTCGGAGCGTGTAATCCACAGGCATCTCCTTGTCTACACACTCCTCGCGTTAGATAGCGGCGATAACGAACGAGATACGAGAGCGCCTTGGAAAAAAATAGAACGCCATAACGCTCGTTCGTTCGGTATCACTCATTCCCGTCTCCGTTGCTCCATCTTCGTATGGCCAGCAGCCAGCGCGGCATCCCCTTCGTATACCGCGTGTCACGGAAACACGGCGCGAACGCGTGAATCAAGTCGAAATTCTTCTCTATCGCGCTAATCAGCGCGCCTCGCGACAGCGAACGGACATGTGCATCGCTCCTCGGCATTACGAGGCATCACTCTCTCGGCGTTCGTGATTTGTACTGCCCGCCGCCGTTTGGGAAAGAGAGAGAGAGAGAGAGAGAGAGAGAGAGAGAGAGAGAGAGAGAGAAAGGGCGGAGGATGAGGGGGGGGGGGAATATAGAAAAGCAGGCGACGCTGGCACAAATAAAGCCGGGGGGCCGAGGGGAATCGGACTAACTGGATCATTAAATGCCCGGAGCTGTTGTACAACGCCCGGATTTCTCTCTCCCTCCCTCCCTCCCTCTCTCTCTCTCTTTGTCCGCCAGTCCGTCTTTCTTCCTTGCGGCGCGAGCCACCCGGTACATGACGGAATCTCGCTAGCGGGAGACGCGAGCGGCAACGTGTCGAAGGAAGTATAAGCGCTAATGAAAGATACGATGTATGTAAAAACGGTCTACCCTTCGTCCCGTGTATTTACTCAAGAACGGTGTTGACGAGGGAACACAAACGGCGTACGTACGTACGACGGGAAACGGGAATGATACTCCTTTTTCTTTCACCTTGGCGCATCCCGCACGCACGGCTAACGCTATGCTTAATCGCGCGCTATGAAAACATAGCCGATGTAGACGTAATACGTCATACGGCGACATTGCAAGCTATTGAGCGGAGTTGAGAGATAAAGATACTATCGTCGGCGTTCGTGACGATTGCGATTAATGTCGTTAATATTATTAATCGCATGTAGCATCGGCGTCGGCGGCAACGTCAAGGAACACGAAATTGACAGTAATTTTGTAAACACGAAACAATTTCATTGATGACGAAGCTGTCGTGTCTCGACGTCGAGTTACATGAATGTGGGCTCGATTTGCAATGTAAATCTGAGTCGCGCTATAGCTCGCGATTATCAATGAACCAATCGATCGCGTGGGTAGTGTAAAACATAGCGTAATGTCCTATCCACAAGAGAACAACGCTAACGACGATCGTAATCGATTATCCGCATGCATTCAAACGCGCGACGTTTGAATTCGCAATGTGCCGGGCGGAGCGGATGCCCGCGATCACGCGGAGGCTGCACGAATCGATCATACAATCGATCCCTGATCCAGATCGCGATTCGTGCTGCAATTTGCAAATGGCGGCAATTTTTCGGCGCGCGCGAACCGAAAGGCGAGACGCGATCGATGTTCGTCGAACGGGAATAAATCCGAATAAATCGCCGTTCGCTCAATCGCGAGCCTTGTTGTATGTGTGTACACACGTACTCGTGCACACTTGAATTCACGTCTAGTTCGCATAACATGTAACAGAAGCGAAGGTCGCGCGCTCCAGTCAATCAAGATTTACTCACCGGCTCTAGAACTGGACGATCGATCAGCAATCCTCCAGCGGCTCCATAATAGCGTCAATTCCGCGCGATTGCACTACGATCGAGTTGCACTACAATCGGGTCCTGCACGGCCCTTGTGTACCACGAAGAGCGATATGCCCGATCCGGCGTGGCGTTACTCCTCCGAAATGCGCCGCGTATCCATACAAGCGTCCCGGCGCGAACCGCGTGTAACTTCACGGCGTACGCGCGTGAGAACACTGGCCGCTTCCGCGGGGAAGCGCGCGACGGCTGTTTGTTTGTTTCGTTAAAATTAACGCGCGCCGCACGCGTGCGGCAGCGACTTTGTTCGCACGTTAATGCCAGGCAAACGGGAAACGAACGTAATCTCCCGTTCGACGAGGCCTGGCAGCTGAAGGCTGACTGAATACTCGCCACGACGCGGCCACCACCGTGCCGCGCTCACGATGCGGAGTGCTGCGCAGCAGTGGAAGCCAGTTTGAAAGTTCACGCCGCCACCGCTAGGTTGGCGCCAGTCGTCGCGCTACTCCTTCAGCAGCTAACTTCAGAAACTGAAGGAAACTGTTGAACGACACGGAAAATCAGCCGAGATTGGGGGAGAATGAAGAAAACGAGGTCGAGCGTCGTTTAAGAGGAGTTTATTAAAAATGACGAGATTGTAGTATGGCGTTTTTAAAACAGGGAGATGCAGATTGGAAAAAGACGAAGAGAGAGAGAGAGAGAGAGAGAGAGAGAGAGAGAGAGAGGAGGCAAAAAAGTTATAATGAATCGGTAATAACGTGAGAGGGAGAGATAAAGGGAATGAGAAACGAGAGGGAGGACGCACGAGGGAATCGAGGCGCCTTCGTCTTATTGGGATCTCTACTTTGTTCGATTATTCCAAACGACGTAATTAAAGCGTTACATTAATTCTGGAACGTGGCGCGAATTAATCCGGACGACTCCTTAGTGGAACTTTCATTTCAAGTATATAATCTACACGTTTCATCCATTCACATACGTCCTGATATGAAATCGTCGCGTATCATTAGAACGAGGAGAAAAGTGAGAAGCGAGTATAGCTCGCTTAATAAACTCGCGGCTAGCTACATCATTAGTCGCAACAGACACATTAGGTGTCCCCTGAAAAGGAAATCGCTCAACGTCCATCTCGATCAGCTCTAGACTCTCTTCAACCGTCCACGAAGAAGAAGAAGAAAAAAACAGAGAGAGAGGGAGAGAGAGAGAGAGAGAGAGAGAGAAATAGAAAAAAGAAAACCTGAATCGACAGTTGCCATAACTAGTTCTCCGTCCATCGAATAAACTAGCGGTCGCCCGTGGAGAAAGAAAACACCAAAACGCATCATTGCGCGTGTCGCGCACATAAACAACGAGTTCCGAGCGCAGATCTGAAATGAGAAGGCCGCTCGGCAGAATCGATTATCCGCAAGCCGCACTGGCGAACATTCGCGACTGTGATCCGTCAGGATATTACCGATCGGAGCTGCATCTCTCGAGTACCGTTCAGGAGCAGGAAAAGGCGCGACAGCTTTGCAGGCGTCCTTTAGAAGCTGAAAAATCCTTGCCGGTTGCGGCCGTTTGCTCTGCGGGAGGCTTCACGCCGCAAATAATCGTAAACAATCCCCGATGCGTGCTGATGCACGCGAAGGCACTACCGTTAGGAACTTGCCGCGAGAAGGGAACTACCGACGAATCCGAGGTGTGCGCACGTTGCAGAAGCGGTGTCGCCGAGTAACAGCGAGCCTGCTTGAAGCAGGCAGCGGAGATGCAAGAGTCCAACTCTCTTCGTCCTCTCCGCGTCGTGGCCCTTCATGCCGTATCAAGGGAACTCCGTTTTATCAACCAGGCATTTTAACACCAGGCATTGACATCTGCTCGTTAAGTCGGCTGCACAAGCCTGTGTCGTGTTTCGATCAGCATCCTAGAAGCGCAACGCGCCTGTCGCAGGATTTCGAAAGGTGTCGTCGAGACGATACATACGGAGCGTTCGACAAGTATTCAGGCATATTCGCAAGTTCGCAAAGTGTCGAACAGCTGAAAGGGATTTTAATCAAGGATTCTGGGTGAAATCTGGATAAAAGATCTCGGTGAAGAATTTAGCAAGAAGTTAAATCATCGGGCACAATCGCATAACAATATCGAAGCAAGGAATCGGAAGACTTAGATAATATCGCAAAACACCCAAGCGCACGCGCACACGCACATGTGCGTGTGCATATTGTATTGTATGAGATATCAACGATAAATAGATGCGCGCTCGATTGGCGGTTTCCGGGCGGCGCGAATCAGAGATGAGCGATTGTCGGAATCGACCGACATTCGTCAACGATCGTTTTCGTTGATGAAAACCTTCCGTAACGAGGTGTCGGCCGCTTCCTGACGCACGAGGAATGTCTATTATCCTGTGAATGTTTCTATCGTTGAACGGTGTTCAAGCTCGATGGTATATAGAGCGGTCTGTCAGTCTTATGTTCTGAAATCGAGATTTCTCGGTCTTCGCTTTACCTGTTCTAAAGTATCTCTGATCTCCCTACACGTGCAAGGATAAAATAACAGACGAGTGCCTGCTCGTCTAATTTGAAACATCAGAATTACGGTGCAGCAGGGATTCCAAACGTCAAACGTCAGGAGATCAAAGGGATCCTTTCGAAATTGAACGCACGAGAAAGGGCATTGCGGGAAATGTTGTTATTATTTTCCTTTCTCCTTTGTGCCGGGTCGTGCGGGAAAGCATTTCTCTGATTTCGCACAGCGATCCTCCGATATCTTTTTCTTCATAGGTAAAGGATGACCTGTCATTCGTGACGGACCACGTCCCGTTCCAAGGCTCCCGCTTCAAGGACGATAACCTTCCGCGAACTGGAAACGGCTCAAACTGGACTCGATCAAGAAGAAGAGAGAGGAAGAGAGAGAATAAGGGAGAGCTCGTTTTTCCTTTCACGTCTCTCGACGTCTCTCTCTCTCTCTCTCTCTCTCTCTCTCTCTCTCTCTCTCTCTCTTCCTGATCTCTCGCCCTTTTGCGCGTCTTATTTCGAGAACAGGATGATTACGCGTTTACGATCTAGGTTCCCCGCTACCTGCTCCCAGCTTCGCTGGAGTCGAAGGCGAATATATATTATCGGCAGAGGCAGCTCTCCGCGGAGAGAAGGAGTCTTCAGCATCTCCGCCGTTCTCGCGTGATCCACCTCCTCGGGAGCAGCAGAGGGCACGGGGGGAGGGTTCAAGGACGAAGAAGGAGAATCGGAGTCGCGGAGAGGCGCTTTTACTATACGGGAAGGTTGCGTGGGGGGTCGAGCTACGCGCGTACACGCGCGTATACGCGCGCGCGTGTGCACGTGCGCGCGATTGTGTGGCGGGCGGTTGCGCGGAGGAGCGGTTTCGGCTCGGCATAATCCGAATTCGAAACCTGTTCCTGCCCCGCGGGTCAACAACAACAACATCCTCCTACATCCTGCTCTTCTCTCGCCGGTCCCCCCCGTCCCCCGCCCCCCGCCCTCCGCCCAACCGGGCCTCCCCGATCCGGGGCCACGACCAGATGCACACGAGCAGCCACTTCCATGGAGGAGCCGAGTATAAACCCCGGTGTCAAGTGCTCAGCCGGTGGTTACGTTATTTTCCAGAGCTTTATGGCTCTATCCCGTGCTCGCCGGATGCCATCCGAAATGCCGCGAATCCGAGCCCGGAAGGAATTACATAAACGGTTGCGTTCGCAGCACGCAGATCGAGCGTCACGACGCGTGACGTTCCTGAACGGCTGGCTCGCGAAAATAATTTCCAGACATTCCTCCCTCTCTTCCACTCTTGGAAAAGTGGAAAAAAGTGGGAAATAGTGCCTTCCTCCGCGCGAGGGTACTCTACCGTCCCTTTGAACGGAGGAAACACGCCGCCAGAGATGGCGGCGAAAGAGAGGAGAGAGAGAGAGAGAGAGAGAGAGAGAGAGAGAGAGAGAGAGAGAGAGAGAGAGAGAGAATATTGCGCAATTTCGCGCAAATTCTCTTGCTAGGTCGGAACAAGCGGCAGCCCGGGCTCTCCCGGAGGGCTCCAGAAAGCGCGCTGCGCGCGTAATGCGATTAGCGGTCCGGTTTCTCTCCGTACACATAAATTGCGATCGTATCCCGCGGGATGCATCCCATAGGCAGGCCGTGCCTGGCGGGACGCGCGTTCCGCAATGAATATCAATTAGTGGCATGCGTGCAATTATCCGATGAGAAAAAGGGCGTTCGAGCGTTTTGTCCGTACATTGCGCATGCGCGGAAGGAAAGCGAAGCTGGCATGAATGCATCGCGAGAGCGGAGTGCTCCGTCCGATGTCGAGTACTGAGATGATCGCTGCATCATTTTATTACGGGTTCCTGATGCTGACCTCTCGATCCATTCCTCGTGTGTTAACTCGCGATGCACGCTGATTGCCGACCGCTGTCCGCGATCGATCGCGGGAATGCACTTTTACGCATTTCTCTCCGACTGATCTCTCATCGACGCATTGCGCGACACTGAAGCTCGAGTCGTTCTGAGGAAGTCTTTCTCGGACGGAAAATCGCGCTGTCATGATCAAATGAAGAAGCTGAGTAACTTGTGCGCTCGTTAACGCGGTCCTAAAGATTTTAGAGATCTTCCGAAGCGGAATGCGCGCTAGTCACGAGCGCTAACAGAGGCATCTTCGATGCACGAATGTGGAGTATGTATTTTTTAGAAATTTGATGCTACGATATTCTGCCACAGCAATCTATATTGTATACACCACGAGAGTGTCTCATTTAATCGCTCAACGAATCTCGTTTTTACGTAATCACGAGAGATAAACAAGAGGCGGATCGATGACGGATTATTAGCACGCGAAATGGAGCACGTCGCAAGTGCGATTAACTCAAAGCCCGCCTTCGTGTCACTCCGTTGCTGTGCATCTTAACGGGCGGTCGTAATTGTCGCATTAAGCGCGAGAGATTAAGCACTAAAGATTTCAAAAGTGAAGCTTTTCAAAAGTGAAGTAAGATCCTTATCAGGGTTCCATTTCGACACGAACGTACGTGCACACTTGCGCACATCAAAGCTGCTGCTGACGTGGCATCGGATGCTACGAGATTAACGCTTGTAACGAGATTCTCTAATCGCAATTTTGGCGACGACGATCCCTCCAGTTCTTCACTTTTGAGTGATCTAAGCTCGATCATTGGGACAGTGCGCCGGCATAAACGGCGCTCGGAAGCCACAAACGGAGGAAAACAGACGATAGGATAGCAGATTTTCAATAATAAAGAGGCAGCAATCGCATTCGTTTCCGAAGAGCAATTCCGAGCTCAAAGCGAACATCGAATTTGAGCGCTGGCGCGTTAGACGATGAGATCCGATCGAAGCTAGCGGTATTGGGGATGCAGGATGATTGGCTCAATGTTACGGCCGATTCAGGAATATCGCGCGTGTCGGAGACAGCAGCGTAATGAAGATTAATACTCGCGCCGGAGCCGTGTAGCGTACGATATCCTCGAATCTATTAGGCTGCGCGCGAGGCGAATAGCGTCCGCCGGAGGGTCCGTGTCGGGGATGCGATGGAAAAAAGACGAGGGAAAGCAAGAGATAATTACAGGGAAGGCCGTGTTCGCAAGGCCGAACAGGACGAAAAAGGAAGCGGCCTGCAACAGCGCTTTCGGTACTTTCGGCGCGAGGCAGAATCGGAACGCGCCGAGGGAGCCGGTTTGCAGTTTCTTACTCTGAAAAAGGCTCGTCCGGTCGGCTCGCCATAAACGTACGCGTTTCGCTGCGGCGATTACCGCAACTGCTTAATGCGATACGAAATTGTTATTTAATGCTTCGAAATCGCGCTTCGCGCTCTTCTGGAATCGAGCGCGAAACGTGATCCGCGGACACGTCGCGTTCGTCTACCCAACAGCATCCTACTTGATCGTATTCGATGCACTACTCTCCTCTCGGCGCGTAACAATTACAGCTAATGGAATCGACGATAACGAGTCGAGTCGAGTATGCATAACGTGGGATATTTTTCTCTTGCCGAAGACGCGACGCAGACAGCGCAAAACGAACACGCGGACGTGCATTGGCGAGAGATGATGCAGTTCCTGACCGCGCGTAACGAGGCTGCGAGGTAAAAATATCGATAGTGATGGATGGCTAAGCGATTAGAGTCCCCGTCATTGGAAGTGATTTTCTCAGAAGGCCGTTACGCGTGCCGGCTACGAAGCTACAGACGAATTTCGCTCTGTTACAGATTGATCCGGCCGCGCTGCGATTTAGCGAGTCATCGTCATCTCTGCGCGCGCGTGTACGTGCACGTTGCGGTGAAAAAGCGCGAAAGGATACGTGATGCAGGAGATGCATCGGAAAGATCAAGCGCGTTACTTTCTCTCTCCCTCCCTCCCTTCCTCTGACAGCAATGATTTAATCGCGATGATTTACGCGCGCTTCGCAACAGAGCTTTTTATAGATTCGATAAATCGATGACAAAGGCTCCCCGAACTGCTGTTAATGCACGCGTTGTGCAAACAGTTTATCTCCCGGATCATTAATCACGATTCATCTCGGGATTATCGTTGTTACCGTTATCGTCGGCGAAAAAAGCTGACGTCTATCCGAAATGAATCGCTCGTACTTTTCCTTACGGCCGCCCGCGTCCGATCCTCTTACGCTCGTCCTTAATCGGCTTCGCGACACCGCACCTCGTTACTCGAAGCGACCCGGGACGTTTAGGACGATTAGGGCACAGTGGCCATGCAGAGATGATTAAAGATGATTAAAAAAGAAGGAGATCGCGCAGGGATCCCATGGCGAGTCTGGTCGAAATAGTTTTTTCCTTCCCCGCCAAGATTCTCAGAAATCCCGGATGCGGATCCGCGAGATATCCACGCTTACTCGCGCCAAAGGTCGCGCGATACAACGACTACGATGCATCAGCGACAACATAGTTGTGTAATGTGCTATAATCGCGAATACCGTACGATACCGAAGATGTTTGTTAGACGAGATAAATAGACGTCATCGCGAAGAGATCTCCGAATCGATCGAATTCTAATCGAAGAGGCTCTAGCCTCACGTTTTTTTCCTCATTTTGATGTGTTCGCATCGCTTGAGTGAACGCTCGGCGAATCCGATTACCGACCGTTAGGTATTTTTTTTTTTTTTTGCCGTAACATCGATACCCGATTTGTATGGCTCGGGAATTTTCGGTCGACATCGATGCACCCGATTCGAGTGTAACAACTTATGACTTACCGAACGACCACTCGAATGCGATTCGCCGTTCGTGTGGAGAAAATAGTTCCCTTTTGCGGAGCAAGCGGTACATCAAGCGGCTGCGGTTTCGGACTGTCGATCTCCGCATCTTGGAATTATGGTCCGAAAAGACTGAGGCGATAAATCCTGCATCGATGCAGCCGATCTCGCCGCTTGTGGTCTCTCCGCGACCTGCATCATCTTCGAGCATCGGATCGTCGAAATTCCTGCGAAATCTGATACGTATACGATTTATCTGATGCGATACGCGATCCGCGTATTATACGTCAAACTTTATTCGTTCCGTGTCTGATCGGGAAAGTGGTGGATCGTAACTCTTCGAAGCGTTTGGACGAGCTCGAAGCTGGGAATACGACTTCGGAGAATGACGCGCGCAAGCATCGTGTATTTATATCTTTATTTATTTATCGCGTAGAGGCATATTATCGGTAATGTTATAGGTGATACCATGATTCTTGAAGCGCACGTAGGTGTAGACACGTGGGCCTGCTACATATTACATTAAGAAAACGTATCGGCGCGGCACATAAGGGCGCAAATAGAATAATTAAAAATGTCGGCGAGTAACGTGTGGGTTTGCACGGTGATCGTTACATCAAATAGCGCAAAATCTCCGTTCTCTTATGTTCTCCAGGCCATTAGAACAGTCGGTACGTGCATATCTCGCGTTCTTCAATGCTGAAACTCAACTTAATCTCGCGCGTCTTCCGTCCTCTGACGCTTCTCTCAATACGATCTCGCGTATTCTTTACTCTTGCCTGCAGCTTTATCGCGTCGGTTATATCTTAGTCGTGACTGTTGACGAGTTTCTCGGTATTACAGCGGGACCTTCGATTTCTAACGCGGATGATACTGAAAGTTTATTTTTATTAATCGGATCGCCACGCATTCGAGACTCGAATCCAGTCGACGACTGCGTTCGATCAAGTCTCGTGCAACAACTCGCAAAGGACTCTCGGACTGATCGGCCGAAAATGATCCTCGAATTTCGGAGTTTCGGAGCTAATTACGAATAACCACATAATTAATTAACATCGAATTCCTCTTAACGCAGGCACGGACAGCGGCGTTTGAATCCGGTGCGACTTTCGTTCGAGGAGGACCTCGTTCGCGTTTCCTCGATCTATCGACGGCCTGTTGCAACTCGCGATAACATCGCGCTCGCGAGCATAAAAGCGCGGAGAGACCTCGGGACACGGCAGAGCGTTAGCAGCGCCGGTGCGATATGCCTTGGTGATCGTGCAACGAGCTGTGAGCGAACCAGATCCATTACGAGCTCTAGCTAAGCGAAAGCGCGAGCTCCGCTTTTTCCGCTTATATCACGCGAATCGAGCAACCGGATCCAGAGAAGGACGGACAGAGATGGCTAAGAGAGGTGTCCTGCTGGTCGCTGCACTGCTGATCAGGTCAGTCCCGTTGATCACCAGCGGTCCCGTGTCCTTTGACCACTGCGTAGATTCCGATTGAAACATCCCGCCATCCTTGTTCTCGCGCCAAATCGAACGGCATTATCCGCGAATCACCTGACCTTATCGTGCATGCGCTCTTGAGCGGGCGTGAATGAATCAGCAACGAGCTATTATTGCTCGCCGCGACTGCGCCGCAGTGGGCGCAGTCCGCGATCCGCCATTTGTGCCGACGAATACGTGCGATTTTGCGTTGCAGCGCGTGCTTGAGGATGAACGCGGCAGACTGGACGAGCGACCTGACGCACAGCATCAATCGCATGACGCAAGATATTAATGAGCAGGTGCAACAATTTACCCGACAATTGCAAACGCAGATACACCAAAACGTGGAGGCCTCGTTGGAGCCTGCGCTCAGGGAAGCCAGCAGAGTAATCAACAATCTGCCGAGAGGTAATTCAGAGATAGATCGCGATCCGATGGCGATTCGCGATTCGTTCGAGGAGCGCGATCGAGACAAAGGTCGAACGGTCGCAGATTATCGTTAGACGACGGAGAACGGAAAAGAATAGCCGAGTGCAAGCCGAAGTGACACCGAATCCGGCGACATTAGCGAGCAACGTGACGACGTTCATCGATATCCGGCGAATTCCTCTTGTCTTCCTCGTCGCATCGCAGATGCGGAAGAGAGATTTTTACGTAATAATTCGCAGAGCGCGCGTGACGTCTGCTGACGTTCCTCGTCGCTGCGAGACACACTGAATCCGAAATCGCATCGTTCGCCTAACAAAGTTCCTTTCACTATCGAGACTCGGCGAGCACTCGCATTCTCCTCTACGAGGCTCAAGGTAGCCGGAACTTTTCTCACTCGATACCGCTAATCCGATACTGCGATTGCGTTCACTGATGCAATTATCGCATGGCCGTATCTGCATATCGAATCGGCACGTTAATGGCGATCAATATCGCTAGAGATCTCTGTTATTACGCGCGCATAAAGCCGACAACTGATGACAATTTCGTTGCGATCGCATCATCGCATCATCGAGCACGCTTGTCGCGAACTCGTAAGCTCTACGATCGAAGCGGAAGCGAGATGCGCGGGAACTCGCAGCGACTCTCGATATCTGCGATCGATTCTTTTCGTGCTTCGAATCAGCGCAAGGTCTAATAATATCCCGTCGCGTGTTTACGTTATTATATTTATCTAATTGGCGATAAGAGAGATCACCGTGGACATTTTCGTTTGCAGATGCACACGGACGAGTAATATCAAACAACGGCAACACGATCATCATCAACAGCGGCAACGGTCTCTCAAGAACGATCATGTCCGGCCACACGCCGAACGGAGAGCCGTACGTGCGCGATATCGAGGAGCGATACATCGGGAACTTCCTTTATCACAACGAGACCTCTTACAATCCCAGAACCCGCGTCAGCGAGAGGATACGCTGGAAGCTGGATCTCGCGACTCCCGGTGCCCAGCCGGAGATCATCACCGATAAGAAATAGAAACGACGCGCGTCCTTTATACATAAATACTGTAACGCATAATGCATCGCGCGTAAATCCTACAAAGGAGCTCCGTTAAACCGAGAAATAGCGAGGAATAAGAGAAGCGCATGTCTAATCGGATAACTTGCAAAAATAAATAATTCTTATGAATGACGATAAACGCGAAAGAAGATATATATCATGCGTGTCATCGAATTAATTTTGATCGATTTCGTCCGATGTTGAACATTTCTGCGTCATGTAGCTCGAAGCACGACTTGGAAACAGGAAATGTTTATCTTAATGTAAAACATGAATCATAAAGTATGACAGTAAAATGAGTTGTAAAGTGCATAACGCGAGTTATACGAGAAAGTTGCAGTTATCGAGTCGCGCCAACAAAGTGAGCACAGCGAATTTTTAACGACATTTTTCTGGCTTAGAGGCTTCGAGTAACTAATAAATCTTCAATTAAAATATACATTACCGAACATTATCGGTTTTACAGCATCGGTTACTATATCCGTTCATATCCGCGCGATAGCGTATATTATGCGTATATACTCAGCTGAATAAGTGTGATAAGTCAATGCTTAATCGTTTATATTTTGTCTTTATTGTGAATAAAATGCTTTCCAGTTAAGCCGAACTTATCGGCGCGTGTGTATCCGTTCGCTTTTCATCCATCAATCTCGATAAGCGTCACCATTAATTACGCCCTCTCTCCGCAATCGTTATCTTCGAGTACACGTAGCGTTGACATCCCGAGTGCTTGACGATACAAATGCGATCGCGACAGTTTATGCGATACCTGTCGCATTCCTTATCAGCTAACAATTCGAGGCACTCGTCTGCTTCGAGGAAGTATTCGCGCGTGTCACGAATCAACGAGTGCACGTGTGGATGAAATGATGTTTCACGCAGCACGCGGGAACCTATCATCTGAAGTGTAAGAGCACCGAAGGACCGTTTCAATTGAGCGGGACACGCGCAGGAGGGGAGGGGAGGGGGGGGGGCGGGACGAGTTGGAGAAACGGGCATAAATCTGCTCGGCCAATGAAGAATCATTTGCCGCGATATACGACTACGAAATTTCAAGAAGGGGAACGGGATATGGGCGGAAGAATGGCGTTCGCGCTCTCGATGCGTGTACGCGCGCACGTGTGCGTGTGCGACGCGCGCGCGTTACCTACGCTCGCAAAGGCGCGAACGCTGACAATGAGGCTGTCGGCGGCGCGAGATGATATTTACGCGCATTCGTCGCTATTCGAAAGCAACGAGATCACAAGTCGCACCCGACCTCCTCTCTGCGATTACGCGCGTTCCGGCGAGCGCGTTGCATTCGGACGCGAGGCTGCGGCGGACACATTAGCATATTTATGGAATGTCCTCTAGCGCGCTTGTAAAAGCTCGCAAAAACATCGCGTCGCACATCTTCGCGCTCGCGTCATGTAATTCGCCGTCGTGATGCAATCCTGCGAGTCCCTCCCGGATGCCGCGCGTTGCCGAATGCTGCCGTTGCATTTTCCAGGCGCGAATATGAATCGCGCAGACGAGACGAGTCGCGCGAGCGAGCACTCTTCCTCTCTGTCTCTCTTCGAGTCCGTTTGGACTCGTCGCGAACGTTCTCACGAATTCGATCGTCCCTGCGAAATGTTCGAATGTCGCGACCCCGATTGGACGCGCCACTCGCGAGTGGAAAGGAAGGGCACTTTTAAGCTCTCGAGGCGACCCCGCACTTTGGCCCCGTACCTCGGCATCTTACGTTTCTACGCCGTTGGCTCGGTAGATTTACATACGCATACAAAGGGATACACAACGCGAGACGCAACTCCCTCCGCGCGCCCTCCGGAAGGGATACTCCCACACGAGTACGTGCGAGATCGCCCGGCCACTTCTTTCTCTTTAATGGATGTGGGATCATTGTGCACGGCTGATCACGACCGCGGGCTGATCACGTGGGGGCAAAGTGGAAGGGACCTCGGCCCTTGAGACTTCATTGCATGTATTAAGTTAGTGGAAAAAGAAAAGCGGCTTAAATGTACAGTTATCCAGTTCATTATCCAATTCGGTGTGTTCCTCTTGGAGTGTACATCCTTCGACGAGATGTTTTTTTTCGCGATGATGAATAATGCAACACACAATCCGTAGCTCATAAAAGCCCGAAAAGAAAATTTTCGAACAAGCAATAATAAATTTCCTGCGCTTCGACAGTCTGATTGCCACGATCCTGGCAATATCTCTCTCGAATCCGACCTCCTATCCGCGTCGCGTTATTTCAAGGTGTCGGCATACTTTTCCCGAACGTCACGTGCATCTCCCTCCGGAAGCACGAATGCACAACGAATTCTGTGTTCGCAGCGTTTTAGCCGAGAAGTAACGCGACCGTTGCTGATGCGCTCAAGAACTTCCTGCTTCGCGTGCTCCCTCGGGCAACGGAATGATTATTCTTTAACGAAACGGTTCGCGAGCATCGGCGATGCGCTTCCTCGTCAAGCTCGTACGAACCTTCCAGAAAGAACTCCGAAGTCTTATCGAATCGAATGCTCGGGTTGAACGCTCGCGGATGGAGTAACGATCGCGGGGACCGCTATTCGAGTCAAGTCAAGACCGTACGTGAGTGTAATCTTCAGTTTCCCTCGCTGAGGTCTTCCTCTCGTCCCGAGAGTCCCGAAAGTCGAAGCTCCGCAGCAAAACTCGCCGCGAGCGGAAACGCGAATGAGAATCACAATAATAATGCGTCACAATAACAATGCGTCTCGTTGATTTCGCCAGTTTGTCGGGATCGTTCATTGACGAGTCTCCAAAGTCTCCGAAATGTTAATCGCCGCAGATGAAAACTCGCGAGAGAAGATTCTCCTCTCATCACGCAAGCACTGAGCGGAATCCTGATTTACGGAGAAAAAATTCCCGGAGATCCTTTCGCCCTCGAAGGGCGAAGGATTCCCTGCAGGCTACATCTGATGGACGTTCTCGGCGACGCTTTGTCCTTTAATTGTCCTTTAAATATTACACCACGTAATATGCACGCGAGATTTTTGTCTGTTACTTTAGCGCGTAACGCGCACAACGAATGAGCTGCAAATGAAATGCATTCGTTATCTCTTTAATTCCACGGAAAATGTTTCTGTTGCTTTCTTTCTTCTTGGCATCGCAGGCTTGGTAGCGCGGATGTTTCGACATAAGACGCGGTAGAGAGGGGTAACGCGATACAGAGAGGAAAAGTCTTACGAATCGAATTGGGCGAGTGCCTCAGCAGAAAGCAGGCGTAATCGGAGATTTGCTTATTTATTTTCCTGCTCACGCGGATACTCGAGTGTCGCTGTCGCTTCGATTACGCGATGTAAACGCGAAAACGAGTCGCCGGACGTCTTTATCTCAAGTGACTTTTCGCGAGTCCGAGTGCCTCGATAACGCCGCTAATTACCACGGAGATATGGTAAGGATATTTATACATTGGCCACCTGCCCCTCCCCTCGTCTGTCCTCTTTCTCCTTCGCGTCATCATGCGAACACGCGCGTATACGCGTGCAATTGCGAGTGCAATGACGATCCGAGGGGCTCCGAGAAGAAGGTAATAACAGACTGCTCGCGCGCGTCCCCCTTTTATTCGCCTGCTCGCTTCTCCCTCTTCCCTCCGCCCGTTACGTGGAGCTCCGCTCCAGATACGCGAATCATTTCTTTTTCGGAATTTCACCGACGTCTCGCGCCTCCGCCAGCGTGAATTAATCCCTACTTTATATGCCGGCTATGCGAGCCTCCACGTGGCCGCACGCCTCGTAATTCATCGGAAATTACGCGGCGCGTTGCCGCTTCGACGCCTCGTTACTTTACGAGGGTGCAGCATCGGCGCTCCTCTTTCTCTCTCTCTCTCTCTCCCTCTCCTTTCTTCTTAGCTCTCTTTCTAGCGTCGGCGTTGTACTTTCGGAACCGCATCTTGACGCGGAGATTGGCTCGAAGGCGGGGTCCAGTTCGAGTTCTCGCCGAGCTGCGGCTGCAAATGTGTCGCAGCATCATTTCCGTGCGGCGGATCATTCGCGCCGAAGAGGCGCGCCGAGACCTGTTGATCCGCTGAAATTACGATGTTGGATGGGATCGCGCGCGCAGGATTACGACTCTGAAAAATTGATCGCAGACAGGATGGAATGCCGTGCCACGGGAGAAAGTTCATCCAGAAGCTGTAAAACATTGCTCGCGCCTGTCCCGCGGAATTCTATCGATGTTTGCATCGAGATGCATGGCTCAGGTTTTCCCGGCAGCAAATTTTCCCACGCACGTCGGATGATGGAAGATAAATATCGCGGTACTTTCGATCGATTCTGACTGCGGCTTCGATTTAAAGATTCAGATCGGGCTGGAAGTAGGGCACCGAGGATCATGAAGCACGCACCATCGTTTGTCGACGAATCCGCGCTCGTGTCGGCCGCGATGACGATAATCGCTGACGATATCTCTGCCGATATGCTTATTAACGCTATCGTCGGCGATACTCACGCATGCCGTATCTTTTGCGGTTTTATCGCCGCGTGCCCTCGGACTTTACGCGCGTAATCGTAATTTAAGCGCCGCTCCGGAAAACACATCCGCAGGGACACATAAGCTAACACAGCCCGATATGGACACTTCGCCATGTTCCGAGTGAAACTCTCCCAGCCGCGCTGCCAGCAACTTAATTTCTACTTTATATACCAATTATGCCGTTCTGAGGTGCACAACGATGCGATGCAACGCGACGCGACGCGACGCGACGCGACGCGCCTGCACGCTTCGTAACTCGCCGCGAGTTATGGTCGGCATTACAGCTTCGATGCTTCGTTACTTTACGACACGTGAAGGCGAATCCTCATCGCGCTTTCCCGACTCAGCCCGCTTCCGCCTCCGATGCGTGATCGGGGTACTCCCGGATGCTGCGCGCGGCGAGATTTATTACGCCATCTGTCGGCGGAGAAGCAGCAGCCTTGAAGCTCCATTCAGTTCGAATTATCCGTCCGAAGGGACGAATGAGATCGTCGGAATGCTTCGTCAAGTCCCCTTCACGCTGGCTACTCGCGGCCGCGATGTTGATTCGCTGTGCTGATTAATTGACTGAGATCTCATGTCGCCGATTCGGAGATAAAACTGAGCGGAATATCAGCGAGGATCTTGCATAGGATCCTCGGCGATGTCACGCGTTCGACGCTTCAATTAGCATGCGCGTGCAACTGTAAGAGATTTGATTCGAACTGCGAGCAAAGTTACCGAGCCCTTAGAAGAGAAACGCGCAGAGGAGATCTCGAAATCGCGTCACTCGAGTGCAGAGAGAGATCGCCCGAGCGCTGAAAGTTCCGCCTGCGGAGACGGAGCGCAGGGAAACAAATTTCTTCTGCGAACATAAAAGGGTGAAAGGGCGTCGTCGTTTTCCCCGGAGGCACGCTTTCTTGTCTAAGACGGCCGTTGCGAACTTTCAGACGCTCAGTTTTCTGAGCCGAGAGCTCCACAGAGACAGAAAGAAAAAGAGAGAGAGAGAGAGAGAGAGAGAGAGAGAGAGAGAGAGAGAGAGAGAGAGAGAGAGAGAGAGGGATCATGATTTTACGACACGATTTTACATGACCCGGCTTCCTCCCTCCTCCCGTTCCTTTTCCCTTATTTTTCGGGTATGTAAACCGGACATTTAAGCATTTTTCGTGACCCAGCTTCTGCATTCGGCTTATCCTCACGAGCGATCGCGGATGGGATGCACCGACGAAGATAAGCGCAATTTATTAAGAGCGCTTTTCAATTCGAAATGGAGATATGCGCGGATTCAGGACGGATAAGGATCGCGGCAGCCTGCTGCGATCACTCCCTTGCTAGCCGTGGAATCAAGTTATCCATTACATTCGCTCGTGCCTTTGTGACAACTACGGACGGCGTTTTCGTGTGTACAACAGATCGAGTCATCGGTTTATTGCACAGTAAACTCAATTGTTACGTGGCATTCCTCATTGCCGTTATCGTTTAATCAAGAACAACGATACGTTATCCAGTAGACACCGTTGTACAACATTCTCCATTCATATCGCGAATGCAGCGATTAAGGAATTGCTTCCAAGACGCGCTGTGTAATTCGCTCGTGGAATCTGTCGCGCTTCGAGGCTCCCCGATTCGAGATGACCATCACAAAGGGAGAAAGAAAAACGGAATTACGATTAAAACGAATGACGACGTCTCTCGGGGAAAAGCCGCCGCTCGCCTCATTAACTCTCGGCCTGGCGACGGTTTTTTACCTGCCATTCAGTCAGCATTCTCATCAGGCGAGAATCGGAGAAGACAGCGTGTGACAGGTAACGAGCCGAAATCTCGTTAGCGCGTATTCCCTTCTCGTTTATTATGTCATCTTTCGTTCCCCCTTTTTAATCTTCCATCGGGCCGATTTCTGGGAACCACGTCGCGCGCGAGATCTTTCATTTCTGCGATCGCGAGCGAGCTTGCCGTGTTTCCTGCCGCCTCCTCCCCTTCCCAGAGAATATTCCTCGATAAGATCAGATCGCGGGCGGATTCTGATTTCCGTCATGATCGCGGATCGCGATTGAGATCTCGTTTGCGCGCGATATTACCGCATTCGAATCGTAATTCGTCCGAAGCCGGACACGTGCATCAACGCGCGTTGCTTCGTTTGTTCTCGAAAAACGTAATCACAGCGAAATGTTTAATCCGCGATTAACGAGTGCGGTAACGAGCGTCACGTGAAATCCGGTTTACGCTGACCTGATTAGTTATTTGTTATTGATTCGGTCAACGCGTATTTCGTCCTCGTTGTGTTGCAACGAGAAGGGAACGATGACAAAGATGCAGCGTGGAAATCATGCCAGGCATCTCGAGTGTTGTTCCTGTAGCCCGGAGTGTCGAGAGGAATCCCAGCGCGCAAGTCTCTTGAGGAATTGACCCTTTCAAAATACGAGAATCGCTCTTATGTCAACTTGAATTCGCCTTGAACGAATCCCTGCATGTAACATTTCTCTGATTACGCGACGATGACGTGATAAAATTTGCTTCTGCTACTTTGTACTCCCTGTTGCTAGTTCTCTTACGGTCATTACGGTCGGTGTAATGAAAAAGACAAAAGTTAAAGAGTTAAAGAGTATATAGATATATCCATTTCCATCATGCAAAGCTATTAACATCCATCGCGGGAGTATCAATTAGCGCATTTATCGAGCGCGATCTCGAGCGTGCGTGATTGTATACAATCGTGCAAGGGCGACCGCGATGCGAAGCGTTATAAAGTGATATAAAGAGCTCGTAAAGGCGCGCAAGCCTCATAATTTGCAAGCAACCTCTTTTAATGCAGCCTGCGACCGCGCGAACGTGACTTTTCTTCCGGCGCGGTCGCGTGAGTCGAAGCAACTCGTAATTAGGAATCGATCGTCGCGCGCGCGGGTCGTTTCGTTTGCCCCCGTCGTGTCGTCGACTTGTACTCGACCCCATCTCGTTGGAACCTACCGCCATTTAAATTCCATCGGATTGTGCAGGCGCGAGCATCGCGGGAGGAACGTTTGTCGGTATGAGATCTCGCCACGAGCGGCGGAGACAATCACTGCGAATTGTCGATCGCAGGAGCGTACCTGTTGCTGGCTTCCACGTTCGATTGCTTGGACGGAATCGCCTTGCTTCTCGGATTTGTCGAAATGCCGCGCTCGACGAAACGAAAGACTGCTTTGACTAGCTCGAGATTGACGGCAGTCCGGCGTGTCCGTGATCTCTCCTCGATCTCCTTCAGAGTCATCGTTTTCTGGAGCCTCCAGTGGGAGCAGACGAGACCGCATCAAAGAAAGCGCACTCGGTGCGCAGCGTGCTCGAGAAATCGATCGATACTTTGACATCCGGCATGTCTGAGATTTGAGCTACGTTATTTCTCTCGCGGACGCGCATCTGGATGATGATGAATTCCGCAAAGTCTTAATTAGACGTGCTCTGCCGTTCCGATCGGATTATGTTTGCCTCCTCACGCGAGAAAGAGAGATGAAAAGTATACAGGAGAGACGTGTTTGGTGGACAGATAGCGGCGTGTAGAGCGTCTCGCGATTATGCGTATCAAAGTGACACGCGGAGCGGAAAGAGGAATTATGGGGTACCTTAAATGGAAATGCCCTGAGCCTGCCCCCGATCGCGATCTCTCTGGATTTCGTTTTCTCTTTCTCTCTCTCTCTCTTTCTTTTTCTTTTTCTTGTTCGCTCTCTTTTACCTCGCTCGCCTCCACTTGGGAGACGCGCGCACTTTGCGTCTCTCGTTTCTCATTGCGGTGATCGGCAAGCAGCGTGGAACGTATCTCACGATCACTTGCGATTTGCAAGAGAAAGATCGCGAAGGAATCGATACGCGACGCCGAGGAATTGGCTCGTCGACGCGCTTAAGACTCCCTGTGTTGTCTTGAAGCCATCCATCGTCAGCTGCTTATTAGCTTCCAGTTTCCAGCCTAGTCTTCGTTTGTCGAATTGATACTTTGATCCTTCTAGCTTGTCGCGTTTCCGCGATAACGGAAACCGATGCGGCAACACTGTGGGGAAATAATAAAAGCGTGTGTGCGCCACGAAGCAGATAACATCGCACGGCTCTCTCCCGAAAAATCTCCGAGTAATCGTATGGCGCGCGTTTTATCTCGACGCGTGAATGCGAGACGTTATCGACATCGAATTGATCCCGCTCGAGGCAGATCGGGATCTCGATCTTGCAAAGCGAGCCCGCGCGGGATTTCGAAGCTGTGTCGAGACGTGCCGAGCATGCACGCGAGAGTCATGACAATTTCTCAGCGAGGTGTAACTCCGATACCCAATATCTAGGTTTTCGCCTTGAATTTCCTCGCAGTTATGTCACGAGCGCGTTCTCGTGTTCCTCGCACGTGTATACGAGAGTTCACCGTCTCGCGTATCAGGAATGTCCTGAAAAATGCACGTTAGTCTTCCTTGCGCAATCCTTGCGCCGGACTCCACTTTGATCATGAGATGAACGCTCCTCGCGCGAGAGGTGTCGCGAAACTTCTCGGAGCTATGACGGATCACATGCAAGGAAGAGAGAGGGATTAGAGTCTCCTTGGTGCAGCGAGTCTCGCAGATGGTTTCCGAAACGCGTGCGACGAGCGGCGTGTGACGAATTTACTGTCAAACTTACAATGCAGCGAGCGAGGCAGGTATTGGAGAAGTGTCCTTTGCATGGCAATGTATGCGTGATGTAGAAAATAAGCGTAGAAAGAGCGCGCATATCTTTCGAATGTTGAAAAGCTTTCATACTAGAACACTCTATCATCGCAAGACGAGAGAGTGCGCGAATGTGCGGCGAATGTCCCTTTAATCGCGGATTTCGAGTCGTTGTAACAGTCGAATCTGGTATTCTTTTCCTCTCCGAGGGAAGAAGACGTCAGAATAAATGACTTAATGGGATGCAAAGTAATGAATCTTTTAGCATTGCCGCGCCAATGAGTGCCAACTCGCTCTTCAAATTTCTTCTGTGTTCCTCCCGCTCTGGAGAAAGCTCGCAGATCTTCTCGGAGAAAGAGAGAGAGAGAGAGAGAGAGAGAGAGAGAGAGAGAGAGAAAGAGAGAGAGAGAGAGAGAGAGAGAAAGAGAGAGAGAGAGAGCGAGAGAGAGATTACGCGACGTGTCTATTATCAGCACGACTGACTTTAGGTTACATCTCGTTCGAGGAGATCAATGGCGCATGCATAAGCGGATAGCCGACCCGCGCGAAATGCTGGGGCTTCTCGCAAGCTCGCGTTCCCTCTTCGGTGGAACGACATCATTACGTAGTTTCAGAATGCATGATTTATCGCGTATTTAGAGTCCCGCGTCTCATTAGGCATGATCACGCGAATTTTATTCGTCCCCGCGTATCGCACGAGCGCGAGATAAAGTTCAAACTTATGCTCTCATGCCGCGTTTGTGGATAGAATGAGAATTTTAGCCGCGTCCGCAGGACGTTTGACTTTCATCCCGCGGCAGAATTGCATCGGCGTCCTTCCTCAACGATATTCCGAGAAAAAACCACCTTGCACAACGCTCGCGCGCACTCGTCACTCTCAGGTGAACATATGCCTACATGCGTGCGTGCGTGCGTGCGTGGTTCAATGGAGCCAATGGCCTGAGCAGGTATATGAGTGACGTTCGTTTTCTCCAGTATCGCATTTAGGGACGAAGACCATTGGATTTATCTGTTAGGTATAAGGAAGAGAAGAGAGAGAGAGAGAGATAGTTTTCTTGCATCGTTCTCCGGCTCATGCCGCAGTTTCTCTCCATCCAGCCGCTCAGTCTGTTCTTGTTTGCTTCTGCGATCCGGTATCTCTCTCGGACTCTGTCCGAGATCATCGCGCGGGACTCTCGTGATTCTCGGGAGTCCGCGTGCGTCGAGCGTTTAATGAAACGTCGAACGGAATCGAATATTTCTCAAGTTACCGGTCGTCCGTTACTCCGCGCTTCGACAAGTGTATTGCGTCGAGTATTCGCATGAATTAACCTTTGTTCGGACAGGTCGTGCACCGTAATTCCCTACCGGTTTCTTCGCTTCGCGCGAAGCGGCTCCTGATGCGCAGCCTTAGCCTTTGTGTCAATTATGCAACGTTTAATGTTTAATGGATTTATTGTTGATTTATTGATCGGAGTCGAATGTGCCGTTGTTGCATCGACACATCGGCATAATGCCTCTCGGCAAACATCAAGAACAGGTTGAGATCATTATCATTCGATGAGAGCTACCGATGCTGTTCCATTAAATCGTGCTTGCATCGCGATTGCGACATTTTTATTAAAATTCCTACCCACTACCTCTCAATTACCCTTGTCTAGCCCGACTTTTCGTCGATAAGGAACATTATCTTGCTTCGTACACGCATAGTTGTCGAGTTGTCTCCAACAATTAACTCGTGCGCAAAATAGCAGTCAAAAATGTAGATGATCGACAAATTCTTTTGGGATCTTGCTTTTTATGCAAGAGCGGTGACTGGGGGCGCCTAACGATAAGCATCCACTTGAAGGGACGTTCGCCGGGTTTCATATTGCACAGGCGTATAACGTATATATGTGACGGTTTTCTGGAATTCAAAGTCATTATCCGTTCTCTGCTTGTCGAGGTTATCTTTACCAAAAAGCCATCGCGGTTCCGACGTGGTTATTCAGCGAGTGCCGATATTAATGCTAATTTAAATGTGGGATTTAGGAATATTTATCGATTTGTGTTATTTCCTTTGCTGTGCACCTTGCAATGTTACCATTGCTTTCCCGCGAACTCCGAAAGTGCAGGTGAGAATTAAAAATTGTTTGAATTTCTGATCTGTATAGAACATGTAAGAAAATTAAGTTTAAGTATAGCCTCGTGTTAACCTCTTTGATTAGTTTATTTATTTATAATTCTCTTACGCATGACCGTTAGGAAACTGTTAAATAAAGAAAGTTAAAACGTTCCATTTTATATTTAACATAGAGAGATAAAGTTTTGCTTTAAAGCAAAATCTTGTTGAAATGATTACACGTTATTCTTGTTATACATTTCTCAAAGGTATAACTTTAAAAAGTGTGAAATCTTCATTAATTTGCAATCCGTATGTTGACGAATATAATGGGATGATGCATTAAAAGGTCCTACATATATTTATACAACAGAAATCCATCAAATCTCTCGCAATGCATAAAGATACGCCGTATACGATACGACGTTTCTCAGCGTATACGTCATTATTGCATTACCGCAAACGCGCGTCGCGGTTGAAAGTCGAATCTTGTTTATAACGTTCGAAAGTAAAGCCTGAAAAGACTGCCATTCTTCCAATGGAAATAGCCGATAGTATATCTCCCGGATGCTCCATCCAGCTTCGATGATACTCATTAAATTTCGTTACTCGCGTGTTCACACAGGTACACGCCCGTCGAAGTAAATGGGTATACATGTATGCGATCTATCTCATATTTCCCAGATCCGGCGGAAATCGAGCATCTCGAATAGCGAACACATCTTCGGCCGGAGCAACCGCTTCGATTTTCGAAAGACGTTTCATATCATCGCGGCAAATGCCTCATCAGTCTAGGTTCGGGCAAACAGGTGCGTGCTATCAAAGAGAAGCGAATTCCAGTTGCTTAGCAGCATGTCTAATTTCTCGTGCCTTTCTTTTCTTTCTTTCCTTTGTTCTATCTTTAGAAAATATATCAAGCCTGCATCGCGCCGCGCAATAAGAGGGGCCACTGAAGTCACTTGAACTAATACGATCTTGACGATTTCCGCTCGAACTTTTAGCAATTCATGGATAACATGTGCATTATCGACCAAACGTAAGTGAACGACGCTCTGCGCTTAGTTCATTGCATTGTCTCTGAAGATTGCTTTCCTTTCCTTTCGCAGATACATTGGCGTGTAATGCCCGGACAGCATCCTCGCAGTTAAATAGGGCGGAGCCCGATTCGACGATTTGGCCGGCATGTTACCAGCGATAGCGAGCTTGTATCATTCCAATTCTCCTTTGACAAAGATTGTAAAACATGACCTAATAAGGCCTACTATGGAATATTATGACCAGTAATGCTCAAGGATTGTCAGTTATGATTAGGAACATCAAGATTGACCAATAGCATAGCAGTATCTACAGTTCCGCCATCTGTGATAACGAGTGCGAGCTATGGGTATTTAGGGCACAATGTGCCAATGGTGGAATGTGGACTGAGAAAGCCACTAAATGTCCCGTATATCTAGTTATAGCCCAGCAAGTCCAATTTTGGCCAAATTTGCCACATTACGGCCAGTTCCGTCCAAGTTTGGAAAGATATGTCAGGATTTGCTAACCGTGGCACAATATGCACCATAACACAAAAGCCGCTTAACATGGCCTGTAAGGACTTAATATGATCAATAAGGACCAGGTATGATCATTTATGGCTATGTATGCACCGAAATTGCCAGTTCTGAGCAACTTTGGGGAAATGCCACAGGTTTGAAACTAAGTGACACACTCTGACGAATATTATCAAAAATGCCCGAATATGGCCAATTCTGGAATATTATGGCAAGCAAGGGTCACGTAAGGTCCATTATGATGAGAAATATCAAGTTTGGCCAATAGTATAACAGKATCTGCAGTTTCGASAACCTCTGTTACCGTGTGCTAGATTTGGCGATTTAGGGCATTCTGAGACAAGATTGGTGGAATATGGAATGAGGACGCCACTAATGATCCCATATGCCTAGTTAGAGCCTAGTATGAACAATTTTGGTAAAACTTGCCCCCTTATGGCCAGTTAGGCACAAGCTTGGAAAGATTCATCAGGTTTTGCTATACGTGGCACGAWATGCTAACATAGTACAAAAGCCGCTAAAAATGGCTTGTAGGGTCTTAATATGATCAACAGGGAACAGGTATGAAGATTAATGGCTAGGCTTGCCCGAAATTGCCATTTCTGAGCACTTTTGGGGAAATGCCACAGATTTGAAACTGAGTGACACACTTTGACGAAGATTGTCAAACATGHCCTAATATGGCCAATTCTGGAATATTATGGCCAGCAATGCTCACGTATGGTCCATTATGATTGTAAACATCAAGTTTCGACTATAGTATATCAGTATCTGCAGTTTCGAGAAAMTCTGTTATAGAGTGCAAGCTTTGAGCATTTAGGGTACACTGTGCCAACAATGGTGGAATATGTGCTGAGGACGCAAATAACTCTCCCATATGCTAAAGCTTAGTATGATCAATTTTATGCAAATCTGCCCCGTTATGGCCTGTTTGGCACAAGATTGTAAAGATACATCAGCTTTTGCTATTTGTTGCACGATATGTAATCAAAGTACATAAGTAGCTTAAAATGGCATGCAGGCTCTTAATATGATCAGGGACTAGAAAAAGATATATGCTCTAGTTAGGCATATGCGACCATTAGTGGCGTCCTCAGGCCATATTCCACCAATCTTGTCTCAGAATGC